>CAKNXH010059515.1:0-10010 GCA_932178445.1 Andricus quercusramuli
TATTCAGATACTCATTTCACAACATCAGACACTTTTGAAAAATCATGTAATTGGAATATCAGTTCACAACATAAAAAGCATTACACAATTATATTTTCATTGAAACATTTTAATAATGTTCACATTATATGTTTCTTTAAATGGGAATTTTCATTTCTATACATTGAATTTATTTAATAACCTTTTATCTTAATTCAAAAAAATTATTATATATATATATATATTATATATATATATATTATATATATTTGTAAACTGAATTCAGATACTCATTTCACAACATCACCAAACAATTTCAAAAAAGTATATAATTGTGATGGAGGTATATTTTAAAGAAAAAAGCCGCTTTTATTATAAAAATAATAGCCAATTTATGTTACTTAATTTGAAAACAATTTAAATTGAATCTTGATGTAATTTAATATTGTGAAAAAAATCAGTCAGCTAACAATTAATTAAGCAGTTTGCAACATCAAGCGCACCATACTATCATTTTCATTGAAACATTCAAACAGTTTTCACTTTATATTTTTCTGGTAATTTAAAGTAATAATAATCTTTTAAAATAATTCCATATCACACTAAACATGTAAAAAAATTAATGAAATACATTTGACATATATTATGCTGATTGATAATTCGGTAAAAAATATTATTTCTTTTACTTGATTATTGCATATGTTATGTATTAAATAGATTTGGTTGGTTTGAACTGTTACAAATGTAAATAAATCGAATTAATCAGCAGTGACCGATAAAATTAATTTGCTACCTCCATGAGGAAGCGAAAGTGGAAATTTCAAAGAATAGAAAAAAATATTCAATCTGTTTCACATATGAGCGTAAAAATCTACATAAAAAAGCCGAGTTCTTGTGCAACAAAAGGTGAAATATAATGAATCGTTTGTGGATTTTTTTTCTTTTTCGACTGAGAGCTACTGGGCTGACTCGCTACCGTGTTACCCACAAAGCTCTTTGTTGGCTGAATTTCATTAGATTTCAGAAAGCAACGAATCGAGTTTCCTCTCGACTGTTTTGAGGTATGTACCAACACATGTATAGGATTGATCGCCCGAAAGCAATAATATCAGGTATACGGTTTCCTGCAGAGCAAGTAAAACCATTCGTTATAGATTTAACCTTCAAAAAGCATATTTGATCGTTTCGCAGTCTTTGTACGTTTCATCGTCTGGAATTTACTCTATATTTTCTAATTTGGCCACAAACATCCGGCGTTTCATCAATATCGAGGAAATTGATTTTGTGCCTATTTAATATCAACCCAAGCATTTAATTTTGAAGCAGAGAGGAAGTTACTAAATCAGCTTTGTACACTGTCATCGAAAATCATATATACTGCTAGCGCTAGCGGTACTAAAAGCCACTACTGACTTTGTAACGTTAAAGAAAAGAGAGAAACTTTTCTAAAAGAATGCCGGAAACCCTATAGAATTCTGCGTGTAATGAGGCCTAATCGAGATATTTTCGATTTTTTGAAGAGAATATACCACGTGAGAAGTTTGAAAAAAAAAACGAGAATTTCTTGAATTTTGGATCTTGACTTCAACTCATGATATATCCTAGGAGAGTTATAGGAAAAATCTGAAATTAATTCCATACAGTCTTCAAGGTCTTATCTTCAATTTAAGCCAATAAAACTTAGAAAATCTTGATGGGTTCCTGAGTTATAAGTAAAAATGTCCAAGCATGTCTGCGTCGAGTTTCCCGACAACCCGACGCAGATAAGTTTGTAAATTTTTTGTCATATCTTGGGAACCCGTGAAGATTTTTTAATTGTTATTGGCTTAAATTAACGATACAATTGTCAAGATTCCGCCGAAATAATTTCAGTTTTTTCAGCAAGTTTCGTAATAAGTTATAGCGGTATAAAATCTGATGAATTTTCGGCGATCACCGCTCTCCGAAGGTGGTGATCGCTGACTAAAACCCGACGCAGACAGGCTTGGAATTTCTTGGTCATATCTCGGGAACCAATAAAGATTTTTCGAGTTTTATGGGCTCAAATTGAAGATGAGACCCTAATGACTATCTGGTGAAAATTTAAGATTTTTGTGATAACTTTCTGGGGTCATATCATGAGTTGAAGTTAAGGTATAAAATTCGAAAACTTCTCGAATTTTTTTTTTACTTCTTACTTGGTATATTCTCTTCAAGAAATCAAAAATATCTCTATTAGGGGTCATTTAACACGAATGTCATAAGTTTTCTGGCGATTTAAAAAAAAGCTCCTTGCTTTTTTTAAACTATAAATCAGTTCGTGTAGAAATTTCGGAAAAAATTGAACTTAACTAGTATTTTTATCCCAGAAATTATTTGTAAAAATTTAGAAATAATAAGGTTAAACTTTTCCGGTACTTTTTTCCTAAAAACATATCCTAGGGAAATACAACATATTTAATTTAGTTTGTTGAAAATTCGTCTTCTTCAATAGAAAAATAATCTTCTTGGTGGAAAATTTAACTTTTTGTTAGCAATTCACGTATTTTGTTGAACATTTCTTTTTTTGGGTTAAAAACAAATTTTTTAACTTAAAATATAACTCTTTGATTGAAAAAGAACTCTTCTGTTAAAACTTCATATTTTGAGGTTGAAAATTCAACTGTTTTATAGAAAATTCGTCTTTTTGTCTTGAAAATTCAATAGTTTGGTAGAAAATTCAACCATTTTGTGAATGATTTTTTGAAATAAAAAATTAGGGAAAAATTAACGGTTCCATTTTTAGTTGGAAAGTGATCTTTCTTCGATTAAAAATTCAACTATTTGTTTGAAAATTTGCCTTTTTTGCTGGAAAATTATTATTCCTGGTTGAAAATTCTATGCGTTATGTTGAAAATTCGTCTTTTTGGTGAAAAATCAATATTTTTGGTTAAAAATTCAACTGTTTTGGTCGAGGATTCAACTATTTGCTGAACATTCTTTTCTTGTTTGTTAAAATATATTGTGTTTTATTTTAAATAGAATATTTTTTGTTGAAATATCAACTTTCATATTTGTTATTGAAAATTCATCTTTTTAGATATACAATCCAGCTCCGTTGAAAATTGAACTCCTTTCTTAAAATTATTTTTTTTTTTTTGGTTGAAGACTCATAATTTCAATAGAAAATTCAGCTCTTAAGTTGAAAATAGAAAGTTCATCATTTTAGCTTTAAAATTAAACAATTTGTTAGAAAATTCAAATATTTGGTCGAAAATTCAAATGTTTTGTAAAAAAATTCGCTTTCCTGAATGAGAAATTATTGTTTTTTAATAATAATTTATTTATTGCATTTTTGATTTAGAAATTCAACTATTTGGTTCAAGATTTCTTTAGTTTTTTGGAAATTCGTCCTTTTCACGGTAGAAAAATAATCTTCTTGTTTGAAGATTAAATTTTTTGGTTAAAAATTGATATATTTTGTTGAAAATTTACTCTTTGGATTGAAAGCTATTTTTTTAAACTGAAAATAAATATAACTATTTAATTAAAGATGAACTGTTTTGTTGAAATTTCGTTAATTTTTTTCCAATGGAAATTTGATTGTTCCATTTTTGGTCAAAAGTTAAAATTTCAGTTTAAAAATTCAACTGTTTCATAAAAAGCTCTTCTTTTTATATTTAAAATTTCACTTTTTGGTTAATAATTCAAGTATTTTGTTGAGAATTATTGAAAATTCAACATTTGGATGATTTTTTTTTCTTTATTGAATGACAAATCTTTTTTTGTTGAGGAGTCAAGTATTTTGTTGAAATTTCTTATTTTTTGGTCCAATTTAACTGTTTTTGATTCAAAATGAAGATATTTTGCTGGTTAACATATCAACTATTATATTTGTTATGAGTTCATCTTTTGTGGTAGAAGATTCGCAACTATTTACTTGAAAAATAAAAATTAAACTACTTTGTTAATTGATAAGAACCAGTAAATAATAGAGAAATTAATTAAAATCTACGTTAGAAAGGGGGCTCAATTTTCTTAAGAAATTTAGGAGGTCTTGAGTAAATAAATAATAATAAAATAAAAATAGAAATAATTTTGTTCAATAACAAATAAATTTTGTTTGATAATTGAAACATTAACGTAAAAAAGTACTCTCTCTTAAGTACTTCATGTACCTGATACACAAATTTTCGAAATTTCAAGAAATTGTTAAATTTTCTATATTTATTTTTGAGAGATATAAATTATATTTCATCTAAGATTGGTATATTCAGAATAAAAATTCGTGTATTTAGGCCTCTTTTATCGCGTCTAAAATCTTCGTCATTATAACCTCGTACATAGTGGATGAAATTTTAATTCAATATCGAGTGAGAATCTTAATGAACATTCATGCAAAGGAACTCGGTCGTGCATCGTTTGCGCGAAGCACACTGGACACTTTCTTTTTTTATTTATTCAGTTTTTTTCATTTATTAAAATCCACAAACTAGCGCCATCTCGTCTTATATGTAGATCAGATTTGAAACGAGTCACTTAATTAACTTCCACTTGATTCCGAATGAAAAATTATAGTCATTAAGATCCGGAAGTGAGCCTTCAAAGTTTGTAATTGATGTCAGTGAATTCAAATTTAAATTTAAATCTACTCGTCTAACGATATGACAATGTTTGAATTTTGAAAAGTTTTGAATTGAGAAGACAGTAAATTGCAGTTGATCAATTTGATGCTCGAAGAAGATCAAAATGATGTACAACGCCTTCATACAGATTTCGTTTTTTTTTTATTCGGGAAATTGCTTATCAGAATGGTTGGATTCTCAAGAACAATTGCCCGTCATTAATTTTCATGAGTAGCAAATATCGACTGTACAGCGCTGTTTAGACGCTGGATATTTAGACGCGGGATGTTTCGGCGCGGGACGCTTAGGCGTAGCGGTTTAGGCGCTGGACGTCTAGACGCGGGACGTTTAGGCGCGGGACGCTAAAGCGTGAGACGCTTAGGCGCAACCGTTCGACGCTGCTGTTCAGGCGCTGGATATTTAAGCGTGGACGTAAAGGCGCGGGACGCTTAGGCGTAGCGGCTTAGGCGCAGTACGTCTAGGCGCGGGACGCTAAAGCGTGAGACGCTTAGGCGCAACGTGGGACGTATAGGCGCGGAAAATCTAGGCGCAAAGCCTAAGCCTAATAGTAGGGTCTTCTCGCAATATACATTACTATTCTTAATAATGTACTCTAAATTGCATAAAAAATTAAGAAATTGACTGTGACCTACTTGAGAACATTTAATCGATAATAAGAAGGAATAAATGCTATAGTGATGGATTTTTTGAATGTAAATTTATTTATTCATATTTTACAACGCAGTAAAAAAGTATTAGTCACTCTGAACGTCTTGCGCCTAAAATTCCAGCCCATAAACTTGACAGTGCTCAAGCGCCTAGACGTCTTGCGCCTAAGCCGCTACGCCTAAGCGTCCCGCGCCTTTACGTCCACGCTTAAATATCCAGCGCGTAAACCAACGTTTGCGCCTAAGCCGCTGCGCCTAAACGTCTCACGCTTTAGCGTCCCGCGCCTAAACATCCCGCGTCTAGATGTCCAGCGCCTAAACCGCTACGCCTAAACGTCTCACTCCTAAAGTCCTACGCCTAAGCGTCTCGGCGCCCAAACTTCACGGACCCAAAAACATAACCGTCCACAGAAGCCTTGAAATTTGGAAAATGAATTTTCTGTCAATCTAAACACTAAAGAAACACTTTTTGACACTAAAAAATGATAATTTCCAGAGCCATAGAGATATACTGAGTGTTTTTTTTTAACTTGAGATATCGAAATATCTAAAAAAATAAGCATCTTATGAAAAAAAAAACCATAAATAAAAATTTTTATTTTCGAGGAAGAAAAGCGATTTTGAAAAAAAGTACCTCACCCCACCCCCCAGGAGGCAGGGGGAGGGTTCTTTTTTTCGCGAATCGAAAACAAATTTTTGAATAAAACTTACGTATTTTATAAAGAAGAATCTGAATCTGTGATAAAAAAATTAATTCTTTTTACCTGTGATTTCAACTACTGCAGTTTCAAATTAATCATTTTAGTCGACAATTGATCTCTTTGGCTGAAAATTCAACTATTTTCCGTTTAAAATTCATTCATTGTAGTTGAAAATTCCATTTTTTTTCTTTGGTTAAGAATTTATCTTTTTTGGATGAAAATTGTATTATATAGGTGAAAATTTAATTATTTCGTTAAAAATTGAACTATTTTTTTTAGAAATTCGTTCAATTTGCTTGAAAATAACATTGTGTAAAATCAGTTTTTTAGGTTGAAAATTCATTTATTTAATTGAAAATTAACGTTATTGTTGAAAATGCGTCTTTCTTGTTTCAATTCAACACGTAGAAAATTTAACTACTCGAAACAAATTAAACTATTCAATTCAAAAATTAACTACTTGGTAAAAAATTTGTTTCTTTGTGAAACATTGCTTTTTTTGTTGAAATTTATGTTTTTGAGCTAAAAATATAAATATAATATTTTTTATTGAAAAATTATCTTCTGTCTTCAGTTTGAGATTCAGCTATTTGGCTTAAAATTAAACTATGTACTTGAAAATTACCGTCTTTTGTCAAAAATTCAATTTGTTTTGTAGAAAATTCATCTTTCTGAAAAAAATTTAAAGGAAATTCATAAAAAATATTTTGTTTTTTCGAGAAATTACCTGCTTGGTAGAAAATCAACTTTTTTGTTGAAAATTCATAGTGTCAGGTGGAAAATTCTCCTATTTTGTTAAAAATTAGTCTTTTTTGGTTCAATTTAACTGTTAGAAAATTCTTTTTTTTGTTATTAATTCTCTTTAATAACAATTCAACCATTAAATTTGTATTAAAAACTTATTAATTTTAGTAGAAAACTTATCTTTCTCAGTTGAAAATTCAACTATTTTGGTAGAAAATTAAACTTGGTTGAAAATTAAACTATTTAATTGAAAAAAAAAAGTATGAAAAATTTATTTTTGGTAAAAAATTAATTTTTTAAACTAAAAATATAACCATACTATTTTTGGTTAAAAACTTTTCGTTTGGTTTAGGATTCAACTATCTGGTTGGAAATTCAACTTTTTGGTTAAAAACAAACTATTGATTGAAAAATTAACTACTTTGTACAAAATCAACTTTTGTTTTGAAAATACATATTTTCGGATGGAAAATTCAAGTGTTATGTTAAAAATGTTAAGAATTTCATTTTTAATTGGAATTTTATCTTTTTCTCTGAAAATTCAAATATTTGGTTGAAAATTCACCTATTTTTGTTGAAAATTCAACTATTTGGTGTCGGTTTGAAAATTCAACTGCTTTGTGGAAAAGTCCTTTTTTTTAATTCAACTTTTTCGGTAAAAAAATAATCTTCTTTTTTGGAAATTCATCTTTTTGGTTGGATTTAATTATTTTGTTGAAAATTCCTCTTCTTTTTTGTCCACTTCTCTTTTTTTTTTAGTTCAAAATTCAACTATTTGGTTGAAAGTAAACTAATTGGTCAAAAATTTAACTATTTATCAAGAAAATTATCTACTTGGTAGAAAATTAACTTTTTTGTTGAAAATTCATAGTTTCGGGTAGAAAATTTAACTATTATGTATTTTGTTATAAATTAATATTTTTAAATAAAAAATTAATCTTCTATTTTGAAAAATCATCATTTTGGTTGAGGTCTCAAATATTTTGACGGAAATTCGTGTTTTCTAGTTGAATTCTACCGGTCAAAAATTCGTGTTTTTTTATTGTTAAAAATTAATTTATCAAACTAAAAATGTAACTATTCTGTTTTTTGTTGAAAATTTATATTTTAAGTTGAAAATTCATATTTTTGGCTGTGGATTTTTACTATTTTGTTAACAAAATTTTCTTTTCTGGTTCAATTTATCTGGTCTAAAATTAGTTTTTTTTTTAATTATTTTTTTAAAACTGAAATTGTGACTATCTCGTTTTTGATTCACTTATCTCTTTTTTTTAGTTTAAAATGCAACTATTTGGTTAGAAATTTAACTACTTACTGAGAAAATTAAATACTTGGTGGAAAATTAACTTTTTTGTTGTAAATTCACCGTTTTGGGTAGAATATTTAACTGTTTCGTGGAAAATTGATGTATTTTGTTATAAATTCGTATTTTTAAATAAAAAAATAATTTCCTGTTTTGAAAAATCATCATTTTGGTTTATGTCTTGAACATAATGTTAAAAATTCGTGTTTTCTAGTTGAATTATACAGGTTAAAAATTGTGTGTGTGTCTTTTTTTGTTTTTAATTAATTTATTGAACTGAAAATGTAATTATTCTGTTTTTTGTTTGAAAAATTCGTCTCTTTTTGTGTAAAATTATTCTTGTGTTTCAAAAATCATAATTTTGGTTAAGGATTTAAATATTTTATCAAAAATTCGTGTTTTCTAGTTGAAATCAACCCGCTAAAAAATTGTTATTTTGGTTGAAAACTAATTTCTAAGAACTGAAAATATAACGATTTCATTTTTGGATAAAAACTTATATTTTTAGTTGAAAATTCAACTATTTTGTTGAGAATTCATAGTTTCGGGTAGAATATTTATCTATTTTGTGGGAAATTCATGCATTTTGTTATAAATTCGTATTCTAGAAATATAAAATTAATCTTCTGTTCTCAAAAATCATCATTTTGGTTGAAGTCTTAAATATTTTGTTGACAATTCGTGTTTTCTATTTGAATTATACAGGGTAAAAATGGTTTGTGTATGTTTTTAAAAATAATTTTGTCTATCCGAAAATGTCATTATTCTGTTTTTTTTACATTTTTAGTTAAAAATTCAAATATTTTGTTAAAAATTCAACTATTTCGTTGAACATTCAACTATTTGCATGAAAATTGAACTATTTATTTGAAAAATCAACTACCTTGTGGAAAATTAACTTTTTTGTTGAAAATTTATGGTTTTGGGTGAAAATTTAACTGTTTTTCCGAAAAATGATTAATTTGTTTTTTAAAGTCGTCTTTTTTAGTGTAAAATTATTCTTGTGTTTTAAAAATCTTAATTTTGGTTAAGGATTTAAATATTTTGTCAAAAATTCGTGTTTTCTAGTTGAATTATACAGGTTAAAAATTGTGTGTGCGTCTTTTGTTTTTTTCTGTTTTTTGTTTAAAACTTACATTTTTATTTCAAAATTGAACAGTTTAGTTTAAAATTCAGCTATTCGGCTGAAAATTGAATCGTTGAGTTCAAAATTCAACTATTTATATAAAAAATTAACTACCTTGTGGAAAATCAACTTTTTTGTTGAAAATTTATGGTGTTGGGTGGAAAATTTAACTGTTTTGTAGAAAAATGATCAATTTGTTTTTAAAGTAATCTTTTTTAGTGTAAAATTATTCTTGTGTTTTAAAAATCATAATTTCGGTTAAGGATTTAAATATTTTGTCAAAAATTCGTGTTTTCTAGTTGAACTCAACCGGTTGAGGTCTTGAATATTTTGTTGAAAATTTGTGTTTTCTAGTTGAATCCAACAGATTAAAAATTGTACGTGTGTATTTTTTTTCAATTCACTTATTAAACTGAAAATTTAACTATTCTGTTATTTGTTTAAAACTTACATTTTTAGTTAGAAATTCAACTATCTTATTTTAAATTCAACTATTTGGTTGGAAATTGAACTATTTCATTCCAAATTTAACTATTTATTTGCAAAATCAACTAACTTGTAGAAAATTAACTTTTTTCTTGAGAATTTATGGTGTCGGGTGGAAAATTCAACTTTTTTGTGAAACATTGATGGATTTTTTTGAAAATTATTTTTTTTAGTGTAAAATTATTCTGGTTTTTTGAAAAATCACCATTTTGGTTGAGGAGTCAAATATTTTGTTGAAAATTCCTATTTCCTATTTATTCCTCATTTCCTAATTCAACTATTTTCCCCAAGTTTTCTTTGTAGTGGAAATTCTACTTACTATCTCATTACTCTCATTAGAAACGTAAAAAGGCGCAGAATAAACGTGAAATTCGCAAACCGTTTTGTTCTTTTCGGGGGAGGGGGGTAACCCGGGGGGGG
>CAKNXH010059515.1:10110-46171 GCA_932178445.1 Andricus quercusramuli
CCCCCCCCCCCCCCCCCCCCCCCCCCCCCCCCCCAATCAAAGTGAAAGGAAGACGAACAGGTACAGCAAAGACCAAATTTTTTCATCCGATAGGGGAAATCTTCATTATTTGGAATCATAAGAAGCCGTAGAAACACGAGAGCTTGCATGAAAAAAAGCATGGACGTGAAGGAAGCTAGAGTGGTATGCCAGGACAGAAAAGTGTGGCAACAAATAGTTTGTATACAGAGTGACAATAGAGTGAATGATACCCGAAACAAAGACCTTGGATACTAATGGGCCCAAGTGGGGAACCATACATAACAATTTTGTGAGGCTCCTCACTTGGGGTGATCGCTAGAGAGATTGATCAGCAACCTGGGTCGGAGCAGTATTGCGGAATGAACGTGTCATTTAAATAAATAACACGAAAACTCCAGATCAATCTAAAACATCTATACCTAAAACCTATATACCTATTTACCTTATACCATATAACGACCTATCTTACACCTATATACCTATCCCACTACTTTCCAACCGAGCAAGTCACGCCTACCCCGAAAGGGAAATGGCCTAATGGTATAATAATAATAATAATAAAAACCGGAAAATCGATGTTTTTGTCATAAGACGTGGAACGAAGTAACCATGATTACTTCGTTCCACGTCACATTGGTTAAAGCCATCCATTACTGGATATTTATTTTTAAAAATTCTCTTTCTACAGGTCGCAGGATAGAGAATAAAGGCTGAAATAGATGTTGATTTTGTGACTTATTTGTGCTCGAATGACCACATGACACGAGTTGGGTTGAAAAGAATAAAAGATGGGAGTTGACATTGTGTGATGGGAAGAAAATTGAGTAAAGCAGATCTTGTAGATGTGGAAAGAGGGCATTTCTTTCCATTTTCCGTTCCATTTTTCATTACCTACAAGAGCCTTCCAAGCCTGGTTTTAAATCGATTTGATCTGCATTTCAAGCCTGTCAAAGTGTCAACCCCATGTCAGTGATCGATTTGCGAGATCTGTATTCTCAACGGAAGTATCTCCCGAGGCTTTGTCCTTCGCCTTCCTGACTGGATATCGAGAATGCGCGAAGGGCTCCTTCGCAAAAAGCTTATGAAATATATATCGAAGCATCGGAAAATATCTAACGTTCCGTAATCGAGTCTTCCAGAAATGTTTCACATACTTCTACAAAAATCCAGGACACTGACGTTCCTCGAATTTTTTACTTCAATATGAACTTTCCTCCACCATTTTTAGCTTCTTTCACATTTTCGAGTAATGCGAATTCCAGTTCTTATAAAAACCTTCTCCATATTTTCAAGCGTCCAGAAAGGATGCACTGTGAAACATGATGGGAATATTCCCAACAATTTTTTACTTAAAATTCCCTATTTTGGGTAGGAAATAGTACATTATGCACCTAGGGGGAGAAGAGGTGCTTTTTCGACGAGTGTATTTTTTCAGTACAAATGGATGATTGCAGACATTTCTCAAAATACAGTCATGATTTCAGTCCATATTAGATTTTGTATAATGAAGCATGAAATTAATGTTAACCTAATCCATGGTAATTTTAGAGGTGATCGATGGCAATTTATCATAGATTACCCAAAATTCATTTTTTTAAATGTCCATAAATTACCGGAAAGTTATGAAAAATTTCGGTAATTTATACTAATTTTACAGGTAAATATGGTAACTGACCCAAAATTCGTTTTCAAAGTTTCCATAAATTTCCGGAAATTTATGAAAAATTTCCGTGAACTTCCGGAAATTTATGAAATTTTTTGGTAAATCATGGTAATTTTACAGGTGAATATGGCAACTTACCATGGAATACCCAACATTCCTTTTAAAAAATTTCCATAAATTTCCGGAAATTTATGAAAAATGTCGGTCATTTGTGGTAATTTTACAGGTAAATATGGTAACTTACCCAAAATTCATTTTTTTAAATTTCCATAAATTTCCGGAAATTTATGAAAAATTTCGGTAATTCATGGTTATTTTACAGGTAAATATGGTAACTTACCATCAAATACCCAAAATCCATTTTTGAAAATTTCCATGAATTTCCGGAAATGTATGAAAAATGTCGGTCATTTATGGTAATTTTACAGGTATATATGGTAACTTACGCAAAATTCATTTTAAAAAAATTTCATAAATTTCCGGAAATTTATGAAAAATTTCGGAAAATTTATGGTAATGTTATAGTTAAATATGGTAACTTACAATGGAATTCCCAAAATTCATTTTTTTAAATTCCCATAAATTTCCGGAAATTTATTGAAAATATCCGTAATTTATGGTAATTTTACAGGTTTACATGGTAACTTTCCGTAAATAACCGCAAAATTCGATTATCTGCAACTAAAATCTCCTCTCAGTTTTTACCGTGAGTGGGTTGATAAATTATAAAATGCGAGCTCATAGATGCATAATTTTCATTATTCATCTTTGACGTCACTTTTCAGTCCCTAGGGAGTAAAAAGTAGAGCTTTAGCCCCAGATATGGAAGAGAGGGGAAGTAAGGGGGAATGATAGAAGGGGAAGTAGAGGAAGTGAGTGGTAGGAAAGTAAGAGAAGTCTGGGAAAATTATCAGAGGAGGAGTTGGTGGAGTGAGGGAAAATTAGGAAAGGGTAAGTAGGTTAAATTAGTGGGAATGAGAGATGGCGAAAGAGGACAAGTAAGGGATAATGATAGGAAAGGATGTAGGGGATGTGAGTGGTAAAAAAGAAGAAGTGAGGGAAAATGATGGGCTGGGTGTAAGGGTAGTGAGGGGAAAGAAGGGAAGGGGAAGTAGATGAAATTAGGGGTAATGAGAGGTATCGAAGAAGGAGAAGTGAGGACTAGCGCTAGGAGGCAAAGTAAGAAAAAGTAGAGGGAACGTGGGGAGAGAATTAGCAAATTTGAAGTGGGAAAAAGGGGAAAATGAGGGATGGTAATGTAAGGTGAAATTAGGAGAGGACGAGTAGCCGAAGTGAAGGTAAATCAGGGTTGGACAAGTAGGGTAAGTGAGGGAAAATCAGAATGGGGAAGGACGGGATATAAGGGAAAATAAGGAGAGGAGAAGTACGGGATATTATTAAAAATTAGGGATGGTTAGGAAAGGTCAGTGGGGGGGAATAATGGGCTTAAGAGAAGGGCAAGATAGTGAAAAAGGAAGAGATGAACTAGAGTAAGTTAGATGGAATAAAAGGTGGAGAAGTAGGGAAAATAGGAAGAAATTAGCGAAACGGAAATAGGGTAAGGGAAGAGAAATAAGGGTGGGTAGGTGACGGAAAAGTAGGGGAGAAAATGTAGGGGAAGAGAGTGGAAATGATTAGAGGGAAAGTTATGTGAAAGGAGGAAAGAGAAGTGAAAGAAATGCGAGTAGAAAATGTGAAAGGAATAAGGGAAAATTAAAGGGAAGAAAAATGAGTGAATATTATGGCTGCGGAAATAGTGTGAGTGTGGGAAAATGAGACGAGTGGAAGTAGTGTTAATAAGGATAAATCAGGATTGGAGATGTAAGGGAAGTGAGGGGAAATTAAGACAGGGGAGGGGGGGAAGTGGAAAGGAAATAGGGAAGGTGAAGTATGAGAAGGAAGGAACATTATGGTAGGGTAAGCAGGGGAAATTAGAGGAGGAGTAAAGAAAATGAGGGTGATTCAGGGACGGGAAAATGAGGGAATATTAGTAGGGGGAATAACGTCAATGGGAAAAGAGCGGCGGGGTAGTGGAGTAAGGGGAAATTTGTGGAGGAAAAGTAGGTAAAGTTAGGGGAAATAATGGTGGAAGTGAAGGAAAATGAGGGAAGAGGAAATGAGGGAATTTTCCCATAATGCCCTCTTTACCCCTTCTTGAAAAATACCTGTTTCCCCTTGTTTTCGGGAAATTTCCATTTTTTTCTCGATTTTTCGCTTATTCGTTTAAAAATTCTAATATTTGGTTAAACAATTTATTATTTTGTCGAAAATGTAACTATTTTGTTAAAAACTTATCTTTGTTGTCAAAAATTCAACAACTTGGGTTAAAAGTTGAACTACTTTATTAAAAATTTATCTTTCTGGTTGAAAATTCATTTCTTTGGTTGAAAAATTACATATTTCGTTGAAAAATAGTTTTTTTTTTGTTGAAAATTAAATTTTTTAACTAAAAAACTATTACACTTCTAGTTGAAAATTTATCTTTTTCAGTTGAAAATTCAACTATTTGGTTCAAAATTCGTATTCTTTGGTTGACCTCAACTGCTTTTTTTTATTTATTTTTTTTTATTTTATTTTTTTTTTTAATTAAAATAGTTTTTGGTGGAAATATCAAATATTACGGGATTCGTTGAGGATTCATCTTTTCGGTTTCAACTGCTTTGTAGGAAATGCCTCTTTTTGGCTTGAAAATTCAAAATTTGGGTAGAAAATGGAACTATAATGTTGGAAATTTTCTTTCTTTTTTTTAAATTCTGGGTAGAAAATTCATTTAATTTGTTAAAAATTCTTTTTTTTTTGGGTACAAAATTAGTATTCTTTTTTGAAAATTCATCTTTTTGGCTGTGTATTCAACTATTTTGTTGGCAATTCTGTTTATACGGTTTAATTAAACTAGCAGATTTTTTTTCTTCTCTTTTTGTTGAAAATTGATTTTTTTCAACTGAATATTTAACTATTCCAATCTTGGAATGAAAATGAATGAAAACCTTTTAGAGTCGAAAATTCAACTATTTTAGTAGAAAATTTAACTATTTGGTTAAAAATTAAACAATTAATACGAAAAATTAACTACTTGGTGGAAAATTAATTTTGTTGTTGAAAATTCATAGTTTCGGGTGGTTCATAGTGCCGGGTGGAAAATATAACTGTTTTATGGAAAATTTATGTATTTTGTTGTAAATTCGTCTTCTACGGTTCATTTCAGCTCGTACGAAATTCCTCTTTTTCTTTTTGAAAATCAATTTTTTTACACTAACATTAAAAAACTAAAGCTGAAAACTCGTGTTTTTCGTTCAAAAAATCCTCTCTTGGTAGAAATTTGTTTTTGTTGAAAATGCAACTTTTTATTTTAAAATTGATATTTTTCAGTTGAAAATTCAATTATTTGGTTGAAAATTCAACTCTTTTCGTATAAAAAATTCAAGTATTTGGTATCGGTTCGAAAATTGGAATGTTTTACATAAAATTAATGCATTTTGTTAATAATTCGATCTTTTTCAGTAGAAAATTAATCTTCTTCTTCGAAAATTTCTTATGTTGGGTGTGTATTCAACAATTTTCTAAAAAATTCTTCTTTTTTGTTCAATATCGAAGAATTTTCTTTTTGTGTTAAGAATCAATTTTATAACTGAAAATGTAACTATTTCACTTTCGGTTTAAAGCAAATCTTTTTCTTAGTTTAAAATTGAACTATTTGGTTAAAAATTCAACTATTAGGTGAAAAAATGAATTATTTACTGGAATTCAACCAGTTCAAAATTCGTTTTTATTTTTCGAAAATGATTTTTTTCAAAAAGAAAATAAGAATATTCCATTTTTTGTTTGAAACTAATTTTTTATTTCTCGTAGCTTTCTAATGGTAACATTTTCCAAAATTTTTTGAATTCATTTAATTAAACCTTCCTTAATCCAAAAATGTCTAATACAATGTTTCAAGCAATTGTCCGGATATGTGTGTGTGTGTGTGTGTGTGTGGATGCTTGTGTGAACGTAGGTGTGTGTGGATATCACACTTTTTTGTAAACACTCAATAATAAATAATATTTTGAAAATCGGTTTCTTATAAAACTTTTTTCATTAACATAATTCAAAATTGACAGAGGAACAGAAAAGATGTGTTGATTCAAGTCTAATTGATTGACCTATTATATGGTTACATTTTATTGAAGAGTAAGGAAGCTATGGTTTTATTATATAATACGGTTTTTTAAAGTAAAACTTTTTTCTTCAACATGATTCAAAATTGATGAAAATATATATAAAAGATTCCTTTTTTCGACATGAATCGATTGACCTATAATATTAATACATTACATTGAAGAGTAAGGAAGCTATAGTAATGCCTATTATCTGAAAATACGGTTTTTTATAGCAAAACTTTCTTCTCCAACATAATTCAAAGTTGAAGCAAAAATGAAAGAGACCCCCTGATTTGAAACAAATCGATTGACCTACAATATTAATACATTTCATTGAAGAGTAGGAAAGTTATGGTAATTTATATATTTTGAAAATCGGTTTTTCTTTGTAAAACTTTTTTCATAGACATAGTTCAAAGTTGATGCAAAGATATAAAAGATTTCTTGGTTCGACAAGAATCGATTGACCTATAATATTAATACATTTTATCAAAGAGTAAGGAAGTTGTCGTCATTTATATTATATTTGAAATCGATTTTTATAGTGAAAATTTATTCATCCTCTTAATTCAAAGTTGATGCGAGAATAGAGGAGATGTGTTGATTCGAGACGAATTGATTGACCTATAATATTATTACATTTCATTGAAGAGTAAGGAAGCTACGGTAATGCATAATATTTGAAAACACGTTTTTTTTATAGTAAAACTTTGTTCTTTAACATAATTAAAAGTTGTTGCGAAAGCAGGAAAGATGCGTTTATTCGAGTCGAATCGATTGACCTATAATATTTCTACATTTTATTGAAGAGTAAGGAAGCTACGGTACTGCATACTATTTGATAATACGGTTTTTTAGTAAAACTTTGTTCTTTAACATAATTCAAAGTTGATGCAAGAATATGAAAGATTTCTTGGTTCGAGACGAATCGATTGACCTACAATTTTAATACATTTTATTGAAGAGTTGGCAAGTTATGGTAATTTATATATTTTTAAAAATCGGTCTTTATAGTTAATAGGTTCTCATTCCCATTATTAAGAGTTGATGCGAGAATAAGAAGAGTTGAGTTGATTCGAGACGAATCGATTGACTTATAACATTAATACATTTTATTGAAGAGTAGGGAAGCTATGCTGTTGCATTATATTTGGAAACACGGTTTTTTATAACAAAATTTTATTCTTCAACATAATTTGAAGTCGATTCAAAAATATAAAAGATTCCTTAGTTCAAGACGAATCGATTGACCTATAATATTAATACATTTTTTAAAGAGTAGGAAAGTTATGGTAGTTTATATATTTTGAAATTTGGTTTTTTATAGTAAAACTTCTGCATCACCATAATTCAAAATTAAATTTAACTTTTTCGGTTGAAATTTGATTATCTCTACTGAAAATTCAATTTTTCGTTAAAGAATCATTTTTTTTAAATTTTTCTTGAAAATGAATTTTTTGTAGATGAAAATTCATGTCCTCTATTGAAAGTGAGTATTTTTTAGTAGAAAATTAATCTTTTGGGTTAAAAAGTCAAGTAACTGATAATAATGTTTTTTTAAACAATTAATTTTAATAGAATATTTAATAAGATTTCCAAAATTTTCAAAATATCTTGATGATTTTAAGGTGAGTTTTTTACTTTTGCAAGATTTTTCACAAATTTTTGGGAAAGTTCGAGTTCCAAGACCATAAAATTATAAAATTATTTCTTGAAACTTTTGAGTGTCTCTTGTGGTAGAATATTAATCTTCTTGGTAACTAATTCACCTTTTTGGTTGAAAATTCAACTATTAGGTTGAAAATTCCATTGAAAATTAAAACATTGGGTTGAAAATTCATGTACTTCTTTAAGATTATCCATTTTTAGTAAAAAAATTCATTTTTTCAATTGAAAATTAATTTTTCTTTGGTTGAAAATTAGTGTTTTTTTGGAAAAACAATTTTTTTATCCAAAAATTCGACTTGATTTTTCATTGAATTTTTTTCCCCAGACATTTAATCTTTTTGGTAGGAAATTAATTTGTTTGATTGAAAATTAAATTATTTCTCTGTAAATTTATTTTATTCCTTTAAAAATTTATTTTTGTAGCTAAAAATTGAACTATTTTCTTTTTTGTTGAAAATTAATCTCTTTGAATGAAAAATTTTTGAATTGAAAATTAATTTTTTTCAAACTAAAAATTAAGCTATTCCATTTTTCTTCGAAATTTTTGTTTACAGATATTCAATCTTTTTGGTTGAAAATTCAACTGTTTGTTTGAGAATTGAACTATTCCATAAAAAACTGAATTTACTTGCTTAAAAATTTATGTCTTTCACTTAAAATTAAACTATTATATTTTTGTCAAAAACTTATCTTCTTTAGTTGAAAATTTGTCTTTTTTAGTAGAAATATTACCTATTTAGTTGAAAATTCATATAGTTTGTTGAAAATTATTCCTTTCTGGATGAAAATTCCTTCTTTTGATTGGAAATTAGTTTCTTTTCCATTTAAAATTAATTTTTGCAACTGAATATTTAACTATTCAATTTTTGTTAATTTTTTTGTTTATTTTATTAGAGTATGGAAGTTATGGTAACTTATATTATTTTTAAAATCGATTTTCATAATAATAATATTCTCATTCTCATAACTTTGAGTTGGTGCAAGAATAGAAAAATGGTGTTGATTTGAATGAATTGATTGACCTATAATATTATTACATTTTATTGAAGAGTAAGAAAGCTATAGTAATGCATAATATTTGTAAATACGGTTTTCTATAGTCGAACTTTTTTCTTCAAAATAATTCAAAGTTGATGCGAAAATATAAAAGATTCCTTGATTCGAGTCGATTGACCCATAATATTATTTTTATTGAAGAGTAAGGAAGCTATGGTAATGCATAATATTTGAAAACATAGTTTTTTATGGTAACATTTTTTTCACTAACATAATTCAAAATTGATGCAAGAACGGAAAAGATTCCTTGATTCGAGGCCAATAGATTGATCTGTAATATACACATCATTGAAGATTAAGGATGTTATGCTCATTTATAATATTTGAATCATCTGTTTCAAACAGAAAAACTTTTCTCATCGATATAATTCAAAGTTGACGCATGAATATAAAAATACTTTTTGATCATAAATTTTCAAAACAGAATAATTCTGACAATTTTCGTAAGGAAATCATAAAGCTGGGAAAGGGATAGGGTGCGACAAATGTGTGCGAGAAATGAGCACCATATCATTACAAAAAAAAAAGTGAAACATTCGAGTTCTAAATTCTTTATTGTGGTTGAAAAGTCTAACTCACTATAGATTTATAGAACTCATTCAAAAAGCGAAAAAATGTCGAATCCGTAGATTGTCAACGTGGGTGTGGCGGAGGGGGGTAGTTTATGGATGACCCCTGAATGTATGGTTTGGTTATTGAATAAAATGGCCCAAAATCAGTTCGCCAATAATGTAATTTTTAATTTACGATTTTTCTTTTCTCGAAAACGTCCCTTTGAAGAGTCAATTAAACCAGTTTGGGTGATTCATGGGACAGCGATTTTGGAAGTGGCATCATTGGAACCCGCCATTAGTAGCAGTCTTATTTCATTTTTGAAAGGAGCAAAATAGAGAGAGATTTTCGAGTAAAGGTCCATAGTTCCATACCATACCAGAGATATTTTCAATTCCACAGGAGGTTTAGGTGTAGTGGGCGTGCACCGAGCATTATGTATGCGCCACTAGGGTTACCCATTTTTCTTTGTGTCACTGGATCAGTGCATTTCACGTGGCGAACCGTTTTAAAAAAGAGAAGGGACTCGTGAATCACCAACCTCTTCTGCACACAGTCACAGTGAATCACCACTCTCTTCTGCACACAGTCACAGATTTCATGTCCGGAATGAAGGACGAGTAGGAGTTCGGAACGTGTCCAAACGAGTGCGACCCTTTGTCAAATCCTCGCACAATGCCAAAAGACGAGCTCCCTTCTCTCCAACACCATCGCACATTCCACTGGCACTGCTAGTTAGCAAGTGTCTTCTCTCCTCTCCTCCCTTCCTTGCACATCCAACGGGTGACTACAAAAAAAAAGAAAAAAAATGGAATGTTTTTTCCATCTTATAAGATCCATAAACTACCCTCGCGAAAGTATCGGATAGGAATTCATTCCGAATTAATTAGGAATCTGTATCCAAACCAACCTGAATCAATCTGAAACAATCCGGAAAATTTTGTATTTTTTTGCTTAAAAATTAATTTTCTAAACTAAATACGTAGCTATTCCATTTTTGGTGGAAGACTTATATTTTTTAGATGAAAATTCAACTATTTGGTGCCTGCGGTTTGAAAATTTAACTGTTTTCTGAAAAATTAGTCTTTTTTGGTAGAACATTATTCTTCTTTTTTTAATTCATGTATTGGCTATGGTTTAATCTATTTTACCAAAAATTCTTCTTTTTAGGTTCAATTTAGCTGATCGAAAATTCGAATTTTTTGAGGAAAATTCATTTTTTAAACTGAAAATGTGTATGAAAAATTAATTACTTGTTAGAAAATTAACTTTTTTGTGAAAATTCAGTGTCTTTCAACAAAGTACTTCAATTTTTAAATAAAAATTAATTTTGAAACAAAACCATAGCCGAAACATTAATTTTGAAAAAAAAAATAATTTTCTACCAAAAAAGACTAATTTTTCAAAAAACAGTTACATTTTCAAACCGCATTCACCAAATAGTTGAATTTTCTACCAAAATAGTTGAATTTTCAACTAAAAAAAGATAAGTTTTCAACCAAAAATGTAATAGTTACATTTCTAGAATAAAAAATTAATTTTCAACGAAAATAAAATAAAATTTGAATTCAACTATTTGCTTAAAAATTAAAGTATTTTTATAAAAATCAACTCTCTTGTAGAAAATGAACTTTTTTGTTAAAAATCATATTTTCAGGTTAAAAATTTCTGGTTTTCAGTAGAGCATTACATTTTTAGCTGGAAAATTTAGCTCTTTGATTGGAAATTCAACTATTCGGTTGAAAAGTCATCTTTTAAATTGAAAATTTAATTTTTCTGTTAAAAATCCGTTCTTCCTTTTGGTGAAAAATTCATCCCTTATAAGTTAAAAATTAAACTATTTTATAAAAATAAATATATTGTAAATAAATTATAATAAATTTGGTTAGGAATTAATTTTTCCAACTATCACATTATTGATTGAAAATTTATTTTTATAGTTGAAAATTCATGTATTTTGTTGGTAATTCATATTTTTTGGTCAAAAATTAATTTTTCTGTTTAAAAATTCATTATTTTTCTTTTAAAATGTTACTTTAAGTTAATTTCGTTTGGTTGTAAATTAGTCTTAATTTGATTGAGGATTCAACAATTTGGTAGAAAATTAAACTATTCGGCTGAAAATGAACTTTTTTGTTGAAAATTTATTTTCAGTTTAAATTTAACTTTTGGGCTGAAAATTAAACAATTTTTATGAAATTTTTTGTTGGTAGAAAATGAGCATTTTTGTTCAAATAAATCATATTTTTTGGTTAAAAATTTAACCGTTACAATTTTTTGTAGAAAATTAGTTTTTTTTCAAATATTAATTTTTTCATCCGAGAATTTCACTATTCTATTTTTGTTTAGAAATTTCTTGTTTAAAGTTTATGTATTTTGTTAAATATTCGTATTTTTTGGTCGAAAATTAATCTTCTTGCTTGAAAATTATTATTTTTTTTTAATTAATATTTTGGACAAAAATTCAATTGTTCTGTGGATAATTCATCCTTTTGGCTTCAAATTTTTTTTTTCTAAATTGAAGTATTTTGTTAGAAACTTGTGTTTTTTTGTAGAATATTAAGCTTTTTGCTGAAAACATCATTTATTTGGTTAACAAATTTAACTATATGTTTCAAAATTCATCTTTTTATTTAAAAATTGAAGTACTTGGTTGAAAGTTTCACTCGTTTGTTCAAAATTCATATTTTGTTAAGATTCAGATTGTTGGTTAAAAAGTAAACAATTTTGATCAAAATTCAATTTTCTTGGAGAATTTAATTTTTTTCTTTCTTAAAAAAGTAATATTTTTGGGCTAAAATTCAATTCTTGTTCCTTGAAAAATTTACTTTCTCTTGGAAGCAGAGTGGATCAGATGGTAACGTGCTTGGCAATTTTTCGATCACTGATACTAAGAACCACGCTGTCGCGGGTTCGATTCCCAACGCGGAGAAAAACAAATTTCTCGTTCCTGGATGTTTTGAGTTTCCTAATTCTACATTACATTTCAATCTAATTCATGCCTAGGTTTGGTTGTCAATTTTATCAGGCAAATTTTTTTCATTTATTTTGAAATTCCGAAAGTCTAATTTTTAATTTTTAGTAAGTTGAGCTCTTTAATTTATTTATTTTTAAAGCCAAGATGACTCAAAGATTATTGTCTAATAGAATAATTGTTTAGGTCTAATTGTTTATTTAAATCTAGTTATTTGCATAATTCTGTTTTTTATCCGCTTTCGGCAAAAGTCGTAATTTTCATTGATGTAATAAATTATCTAAAAATTAAATTATCATAATTCACTTAACCATAAACTTTTTTCAATTCCCGGACTTAAAAAATTAAAATTTTTAATTAAAAAAAAATTTATCGTCGAAAAGTCTGCTATTATATTTTTGGTTCAGAAATTCAGCTACTTGGTTGAAAGTTAAACTACTTTTTAAAAAATGCATTTTTTTGGTTGAAAATTAATTTCCTTCTTTAAAAATTTAATAATCCTATTTTCAGAAAATTAATCTTCTGGTTTAAAAACTGATTCTTTGTGTTTGAATCTTTCGTTGAAAATTGATTTCTTTTAGCATTTCTCAGTTTAGTTAAAAATTAATTTCATTGGTTGAAAAATCTTTTTGTTTTGTTGAGAATTAATTTTTTTAAATAAGTATGTAATTTTGGTTAAAAATGCAACTGTTTGTTTATAAATTAATTATATTTGGTTAAAATAATCTTTTTTTGGTTGAGGATTCAACAATTTGGTAAAAAATGAACTTTTTTGTTCAAAATTCATATTTTTGGTTTAATTGAACTATTTCGTTAGAAATTAAACTATTTTTATGAAAATTTAACTTTTTGGTAGAAAGGGAACTTTTTGGATAACAAATCATATTTTTGGTTTGAATTTAACAATTTGTTTGAAAAATAAACTATTTTGATGAAAATTTAACTGAAAAATTAATTGAAGATTCAACTATTTGAGAAAAAATGTATGTATTTTGTTAAAAATTCGTTCTTTTTCTTTGGTTGAGAATTAATTTTTTAAACTAAAAATGTAACTATTTAATTATTGTTTAAAAATTGATATTTTTACTTAAAAATGGTTCCTTTTTAGTTTATAATCAAGGTTTTTTTGTTAAAATGTTACATTTTTGGTATAATTTAATTATTTGATTAAAAATTGGAATAACTTTATCAAAATGTAACTTTCTTGTAGAAAATCAACTTTTTTGTTAAAAAATCATATTTTTGGTTTAACTTGAAGTATTTACTCAGAAAATAAACTTTTTTGATAAAAATTCAACTGAAAAATTAAATGAAGATTCAACTATTTAAGGGAAAATGTATTTATTTTGTTGAAAATTCGTTCTTTTTTTTTTGGTTGAGAATTAATTTCTTTAACTAAAAATGTAACTAGTTCATTTTTGGTTGAAAATTGATATTTTTAGTTAAAAATTTATCCTTTCTAGTTTATAATTAAGTTTTTTTGTTAAAAATTCATATTTTTGTTTCAACTGAACTATTTGGTTAAAAATTAAACTATTTTAATGAAAAATCAACTTTTTGGTAGGAAGGGAACTTTTTGTTAAAAAATCATATTTTTGGTTTAAATTGGACTGTTTGCTTAAAAAATAAACCATTTTTATGAAAATTCAACTTTTTGGTAGAATAGAAACTTTTTTGTTGAAAAATAATATTTTTGGTTTAAATTTAACCATTTGGTTAAAAAATAAACTTTTTTCATAAAAATTTAACTTAAAACCTAAATGATGATTCAACTATTTGAGAGAAAATGAATGTATTTTGTTGGAAATTCGTTCTTTTTTTTGGTTGAGGATTAATTTTGTCAACTAAAAATGTAACAATTTTATTTTTAAAATTAATTAATAATTAATTAAATAATAATTAATTCTTTAAAATAAGAATGTAACTATTTCATTTTTAGTTGAAAATTAAAATTTTGAATGAAAAATTGATCCTTTCTGGTTTATAATTCAGAATTTCTGTGGAAAATTTACATTTTTTGTATAATTTAACTATTTGGTTAAAATTGAAATAATCTTATAAAAATTTAATTGTCTGGTAAAAAATGAACTTTTTTGTTAAAAAATCATGTTTTTGGTTTAAATTAAAAAATTTGCTTAAAAACTAAACTATTTTTATGAAAATTTAACTGAAAAAATTTAATGAAGATTCAACTATTTGAGAGAAAATGAATGTATTTGGTTGAAAATTCCTTCTTTTTTTATGGTTGAGAATTAATGTTTTTAACTAAAAATGTAACTAGTTCATCTTTGATTAGAAATTGATATTTTTAGTTGAAAATTGATCCTTTCTAGTTTATAATTAATTTTTTTTTAAGAATGTACGTTTTTGGTATAAATGAACTATTTGGCGAAAAATTAAAATAATTTGATCAAAATTTAACTTTTTAGTAGAAAACGAACTTTTTTCTTAAAAAAATCATATCTTTGGATTACAAATTTAACCATCTTGTAGAAAATTCGTCCTTTTCGATTTAAAATTCAACAGTTTTATTTTTGTTACAACATTTTTTTTATTTTCTGAACATATATTCAATTTCTGAAAGTCATATTTTGAATTTTTAGTATTTTTAGCTTTTGTAAATTAAAATTGAATTAAAATTACGACTTTTTCCTGAAGCGGAAGAAAAAACACAAATATATAAATCACTATTAAATTTTATTTTTAAACAAAAATTATCAACAAGATTCCTCATTTTCAACAACTTAGATTGTATTGGCGTTTTATACCGGAAATGGGTATTTTTTATGAAGATTAAAAAGATTGAAAAGATTAACAATTAAAATTAAGATAACAATTTTTTCAATAATTTTCGTTTTCTGGATTGCACCGAAAATTTCACTATTCCATTTTTGATTAGAAATTTATCTTTTGTAAGTTGAAGATTCAACTGATTCAGAAAAAATTAATGCTTTTTGTTGAAATTTTGTTATTCAGAAACAATTTTTTTCTCTAAAAATGTACCTATTTGGTTTAAAAATCTACTTTTTGTTTGTTAATTAATCTGTTTTCGTTTTAAATGAATCTTATTTTCGTTGACGATCCAACAATTGGTTGGAAAATTAAACTATTAATTTGAAAACTAACTTTCTCGTTAAAAATTCATATTTTAAGTTTTAATTTGACTTATTGCTTAACAATTGAACTATTTTTATGAAAATTTGACTTTTGGTAGAAAATTAACTTTTTTGTTCAAAAAATCATATTACCGGTCTGATAATTTAACAGTTTTGTAGACGATTCGTTCTTTTGGCTTTAAAATTGAACAATTTTGTTGAAAATTGATGTATTTTGTTAAAAATTTGTGTTTTTTGGTCAAACATTAAACTTCTTGCTAAAAATTTTTTTTTTAGTTGAAAATTCAACTACTTGGTTGAAAGTTTAATAAATTTATTAAAAATTCATATTTTTCAAAGATTTCCCTCTTTGGTTAAAATTTTTACTTTTTTGTTGAAAATTCATATATTTTTAGGTCAGAAATAAATCTTCTTGTTTGAAAAATTCAACATTTTTGTTTGAAATGCTACGAAAATTTAAGATTTATCAATTTACAATTTTATTATTTAAACAAAACCAGACGATTTCAGCAGAACAAAAGTAACTTTATTCTCGAATATTTTTTAAATTTTCAGTTAAAATAATTAATTTGCAACCAAGAAAAAGAGAACTTGGAACAAAATAGTTAATTTTTCAACCAAAGTGATGAATCTTCAATAAAAGAATGAATTCTCAACAAAAAGTGCAAAGTTTATATTTCTACCAAAAAATATTTTAAGTTTCAGTCAAAAACCGTCGAATTAAACAAAAAAATACAAATTTTCAACAAATTATTTGAATCCTTAATCAAACCAGACTAATTTTAAAACCAAAAAGAGGATTTTTTGACAATAAAGTTGAATCTTCAAACTAAAAATATGCATTTGCTACCAAAATAATTAAATGTTCGATCCCAATATGACTAGAAGGGAATTTCCAAAAAAATAGTTGACTTTTTAATCTAATAAATTAATTTGTAACTAAAATAATAAATCTTAAAAAAGGAATGAATTTTCAATTTAACAGTTGATTTTTCAGCCCAAAAGATAAATTTTCAACAAAATAGTTAAATTTTTGACCAAACAGATGAATTTTCTGCCAAGAAGATTGAATCTCTATCAAAATAGATAAATTTCCGGTAAAAAATAGAATAGTTGAATTTTTGGTTTAAAAAATCAATTTGTAATGAAGAAATTATTTCTTAATCAAAGAAATGAATTTTGAACCAAAGAAGATTAATTTTTAATGAATACATGCTCTTTCAGCGAAACATTTGAATTTTGAAAGGAGTTTTTAATCTAATAGTTAAATTTTTCAACGAAAGAAAAAAAAATGTTAAACCAAACATCGGATAGTGAAATTTGCAGTTAAAAAAGTTCATTTTCAACCAAAAAATAAACTAATTTTTAACAAAATAGTTGAATTTTTAGGTAAAGAAATTAAATTTTAACTAGAATAATGAATTTTCTCAAAAGATGAATTTTGAATTCAATAGTTGAATTTTCAACCCAAAGAATGCATTTTCTACAAAAAAAAATTAAATTTTCAAACCAAAAAATACGAGAAATGAATTTTTAATTCTTAAAGAACAATTTTTTAACAAAGATAGAATACCTACATTTTAAGTAGAAAAAAAATTGAAATAAAATAATTTGCAACAAAATAGTTAAATTTTCAAGCGAAGAAATTAATTTTTAACGAAAATCATGTATCCTCAAAAAAAAATTTCAACTTCGTAAAATCGAAAGTAAATTAGAAACATTTTTAATATAAATTGCTGAAAAATGGTACAATACAAATTTCTAGCCTTCAAAATTTTTCATTCAAATTTTTCAGATTGCAAGAATCAAAAATTGAGAAATTTCAAAAAATTATTATCAACTGAATATTTTTGAAGAGACTTTCCAAGTTTCTAAGGCCCTATCTCCTGCTTGGTTAAAAGTTCAACTACTTTCTCAAAATTCAATTATTTTGTTTGAAGATTTATTATTTTAGTTGAAAATTCATCTCTTTGGTTGAAAAATGTCTTTTTTTTTAAATTAATTTTTTAAACTAAAAATTGAACTATTACAGCTGTCCGTTGTTTGATAATTCAACTAATTGGTAGAAATTTAAACTACTTTGTTAACAATCAAATTTTTGGTAAAAAGTTTATAATTTATTATTGACATTTCATTATTTGTAAATAAAAATAATTTGATGAAAGTGCGAAGAAAATTTTTTTTTAAATAATTCTAGGTCATATTTTTTAAAAAGAGGATTCACAATATTAGAGTTTTTTTTATTGTTTTATTTTATCTCAGCGTTTTCGCCTTAAATTTCTATTGTTAATAAAATATCCTTATGTTTGTGTTTTTCGTCGGAAATTGGTATTTTTCAATTGGAAAAAATCTCTTACTGAAAAACCAGTCATTTCTACTGAACAACAGTCGTTTCAACAGATGAGTCTGTCAATATTGCTGACTGAATCAGTCACTCAAAATGCCTAAATGACTGACAAAAAAGTAGTTTTACCAGATGAATCAGTTAATATTGCTAATTTAATCAGTCGCTTGAAATTACTAAATTGAAGTGAATGAAATTAATCATAATTGATTGATTTAGTGAAAGCTACTGGTAAAACCATTTAATATTAATTAATGATTTATTCAATGAAAGTTACAGTTCAGGTAATTCAAAATGAACTGATTTTGTTAGTGAAACTTTACTGATTTGGCCATTCAAATTGACTGATTCACCAGTGAAAACCACAGATTGCATAATTGAAAATGACTAATTTCGTCAGTGAAAAAAATAGGCTGTATCATTTTAAATGACTGACTTCATCAGAGAGTCCAATTGACTAATTTGAATAGTCACGTTTGACTGATTTGTCAGTTGCGAAATTATTCGAGTAAGTCAAAATTGACTGCGAATCAGTCACTTTTCAATAATTTAAATTTGAAGTGTAAGATATCAATTTCCATCAATTATCAAAAATATTGTCCTTTCTTTTCTTTTTTATTATTTCACTTAACAGGTAGTATGAAAATTCGTTTTTTGTTATTATTAGGAATCAATTTTTTTAACTCAAAGTGTAACAATTCCATTTTTTGTTCAAATATGATGTTTTTTATTAAAAAATTTTTTTGTATAGTTGTTAAAAATCAATTTATCTTAGGATTTATCAGTTCATTTAAAAATTTATCTCATTGGTCGAAAATTCAACTATATTGCTGAAAATTCTTTTTTTTTTTGGTTGAGAATTAATTTATAACAATTAATACAATTTGGTGGAAATTGAACTATTTGGTTGTAAATTAACTTTTTCGTTCAAAATTCAAATTTTTGGCCTAATTTAACTATTTCGTTTTTATTAAATCAATTAATTTTTGGTTGAAAAATAAACTATTTCAATGAAAATTTAACTGTGAAATTAAATAAAGATTCAACTTTCCGAGAACAAATTGATGTATTTTTTTGAAAATTAGTTAATTTATTTAGATTGAGAATTAATTTTACAACTAAAAATGTAACTATTTCATTTTCGGTTGAAAATTGATATTTTGACTTGAAAATTGTTCCTTTCTAGTTTATAATCAAGGTTTTTTGTTCAAGATTTACATTTTTGGTATAGTTAAACAATGTGGTTGAAAATTAAAATAATTTTATGAAAATTCAACTTTCTGGTAGAAAATAAACTTTTTTGTCAAAAAATCGTATTTTTGGGTTTAATTTAATTATTTTCTCAAAAAATTAACTATTTTGATCAAAATTAAACTGAAAATTTAAATAAAGATTCAACTATTTCAGAAAAAATTAATGTATTTTGTTGAAAATTCGTTCTTTTTTTTTGGTTGAGAGTTAATTTTTTAAAATCAAAATGTAACTATTTCATTTTTAGTTGAAAATCAAAATTTTGACTTAAAAATTTATCCTTCCTGGTTCATAATCAAGGTTTTCTGAGGAAAATTTACATTTTTTGTATAATTTAACTATTTGGTTGAAAATTAAAATAATCTTATGAAAATTAAATTTTCTGGTAAAAAATGAACTTTTTTATTGAAAAATCATATTTTTGGTTTAAATTTAATTATTTGCTTAAAAAATAAACTATTTTGATGAAAATTTAACTGAAAATTTATGTGAAGATTCAACTATTTAAGAAAAAATTGATGTATTTTGTTGGAAATTCGTTTTCTTTTTTGGTTGAGAATTAATTATTCAAACGAAAAACGTAACTATTTCATTTTCGGTTAAAAATTTATCCTTTCTAGTTTATAATTAAGCTTTTGGTTGAAAATGTACATTTTTGGTATAATCTAACTATTTGGTTAAAAAATGAAATAATTTTATTAAAATTTAAATTTTTAGTAGAAAATGATATTTTTCTTAAAAAAATCATATTTTTGGGTTAAAAATTTCGTAATTTTTTTCCATTTTTTTTTTTCATTTCAACATTTTGTGAATAATTTTTCCTTATGGCTCTAAAATTCAACAATTTTGTTTAAAAATCAACTACTTGGTTATTAGTTGAAATCGTTTTTTAAAGATTAATATTTTTTAAGATTCACCTCTTTGGTTCAAAATTTAACTTTTTTGTTGAAAATTCAGTTTTTTTGTCAAAAATTAATTTTTTTTTATCCGAGGATTTCACTATTCCATTTTTGGTCAGCAGTTTATCCTTAAAAGTTCAAAATTCCATTGTTTGATAAAAAAATTAATGTATTTTGATGAAAATTCGTCTGTTTGGTTAGAAAATTAATCTTGTTTGTTGGAAATTTATTATATATTTTGACTTGAAATCTTGGGAATTTAAAGTTTTTAATATTTAATTTAATATGGTATTTCAATTAATTAAAAAAAAATTATCCCCCTATCATTCAAAAATATTATTTTCACTTACCTTGGTCACTAATGGGCCCAGGTGGGAAGATTTACATGATAACTTTGTGAAGCTCTTCACCTGGGGTGACCACTAGAGAGATTGATCAGCGACCTGGGTCGGATTATTGTTGTGGACCGAACGTGTTATTTCAATAAATAACATAGGAATTCTAGATCAATCTGAAAATGTATACCCCCTCCCCCACATTACTCCCTTTCTCACAAAGTGAGTCATGCTTACCCCGAACGGGATATGACTTAATGGTACAATAATAATATATGAATACTTACTTTTACGTTTTCTTCCTTAAAAAATTTAAGTTCTTTGGGAAGCAGAATGGATCAGATGGTAATGTGTTTGGAGAGTTTTCAATTACTGATACTGAACCACCCTGTCGCGGGTTCGAATCCCAATGCAGAGAAAAATTTAATTCTCGGTCCTGGATATTTGAGTTTTCTCTCTTCATTACATATCAACCTAAAGTTCCTTCGGAACCGAAATTCGTGAAAACATTTTTTTTTGAGTTTTGAAACATACTTTGAATTTTTGAAAATCATATTTTGAATTTTTAGTACGTTGAGCTTTTGTAAATTAAAATGAAATCAAAATTACGACTTTTTCCTGAAAAGAAAGAGAAAACAGAAATATATAAATAAATATTAAATAAACGATTATGACTTCAAATATTTTCTTTTCTTTACGGTTAGCTTTCTATACTAAAATAATAAATAATTTATTAACCTTTTTTTCAACAAAAATAATGAAGCTTTAACCAAAGAAAAATGAATATTAAATTTAACAGTTGAATTAAAAAAAAAAAAGATTAAATGTCTATGAAAAGAGATCAATTTTCGACAAAAAATAAAATCGTAAAAGTTTTAGTTAAAAAAGTTAATTTTCAATAAAGAGATGAATTTCTAATCAAAGAAATGAGTTTTTAATTAAAGAAAATTAATTTTTAACAAATGCATAAATTTTCAAATTCTACAAAAATTCAAAATTTATCAATGTAAAATTTTATTATTCAACCAAAGCCAGACGATTTCAGTCAAATTAAAATTTGTATTTCACATGAACAAAAGTAACTTTATTTAAAAATATTTGTTGTATTTTTACAACAGGTGAAAAATTACCATTTGCGAATATTTTCATTCCATTTATTCAATCGAAATCATTATTTAAAAAAAAAAAATTTACTCACAAAAATAAATCTTTCGTAAAAAAATGGAAAAAGTAAATTTTCAGTTGAAATAATTAATTTTCCACCAAGATAGTTAGAACTTGTAACAAAACAGTTCATTTTTCAACCAAAATTATAAGTTTTCAATAGAAGAATGAACTCTCAACAAAATTGCGATACTTGATATTTCCACCAAAAAATATTTTATTTTTCAGTCAAAAACCGTCGAATTAAATAAAAAAGATACAAATGTTCAACAAATTATTTGAATCCTTAACCAAAACAGACTAATTTTAAAACCAAAAAGAGGATTTTTTGACAATAAAGTTGAATTTACAATCTAAAAATAAGCATTTGCTACCAAAGTAAATCAATTTTCGATCCCAATATGACTAGAAGTGAATTTTCAAGAAAAAAATCAATTTTCAAAAAAATAGTTGAATTTTTAATCAAAGAAATTAATTTTCAACTGAAATAATGAATTTTCAACAAAAGAAATGAATTTTCAATTTAACAGTTGAATTTTCAACCCAAAAGATAGATTTCCAACAAAATAGTTGAATTCTCAACCAAGCAGATAAATTTTCTACCAAGAAAATTAATCATCTATCAAAAATGACAGATTTTCAAAAAAAATAGACTTGTTGAATTTGTAGTTAAAAAATTAATTTTTATTAAAGAAATGAATTTTTAATCAGAAAAGACTAATGTTCAACAAATACATGAATTTTCAACTAAACATTCGAATTTTTAGAGGAATTTTTAATATAATAGTTCAATTTTTAACATTGTTGGAAAAAAATTAATTTTCAAAAAAATAGTCAAATTTTGAAACAAAGAAATTAATTGTCAACTAAAATCATGAATCTTCGAGCAGAAAAAAATAATTTTTATTTTAAAAGTTTAATTTTAAATTCAGAAATTCAGAATTTTAATTCAAATTTTCCAAAATAAAAAGAATAAAAAATTGACAAGTTTCGAAAAATTATTATTAACTGAAAATTTTTCAAGAAACTTTTCAAACTTCCAAGTTCTTATCTACTACTTGGTTAAAGTTCAACTACTTTGTCAAAATGTAATTATTTTGTTTAAAGATTTATTATTTTAGTTAGAAATTCATCTCTTTGGTTGAAAAATGTTTTTTTTTTGTCTGAAATTGATTTTATTAACTAAAAATTGAACTATTCCAGCTTTTTGTTGGTTGCAAATTTAACTAATTGGTAGAAATTTGAACTACTTTGTTTAAAATTGATTTTTGGTAAGAAGTTAAATTTTTGTACAAAAAAATTGAAGAATCAAATTTTCAATCAAAATAATTGAGTCTTCAATAAAAGAATGAATTCTCAACAAAAAGTGCAATAGATGAGATTTTCACCAGAAAATATTTTATTTTTTAGTCAAAAACCGTTGAAATAAACAAAAAAATACAAATAAAAAAAAATTATTTGAGTCCTTAACCAAAAAAGACTAATTTTAAAACCAAAAAGAGGATTTTTTTAATTTTTAAATTTTCAGTCATAATAAGACGAGAAGTGAGTTTTCAAATAAAAAGGATACATTTTGTAACAAAAAAAAAAAGAAAACCTACATTTACAATCAAAAAAATTCATTCTAAAAAAAATCAATTTTCAACAAAATAGTTAAATTTTTAATCAAAGCAATTTATTTTCAACTAAAATAATGAATCTTCAACCAGAAAACAAGAATTTTCAATTTAAAAGTTCAATTTTGAATTCAGAAATTCAGAACTTTAATTCAAATTTTTCAAAATTAAGAGAATAACAAATTGACAAGTTTCGAAAAATTATTATTAACTGGATTTTAATTTTCAACTAAAATAATGAATCTTAAAAAAAATGAACTTTCAATTTAACAGTTGAATCTTCAACTCAAAATATAAATTTCAAACAAAATAGTTGAATTTACGACCAAACAATAAATTTTTCAACCAAGAAGATTAAGTGTCTATCAAAAAAGATAAATTTTCGGTCAAAAATAGAATAGTTGAATTTTTAGTTCAAAAAATTTAATTTCAGTAAAGAAATGCATTTTTAATCAAAGAAATTAATTTTTAACCGGAGAAGATTAATTTTTAATTAATACATGAATTTTCAACTAAACTTTTACATTTTGAAAGGAATTTTTAATCTAATAGTTAAATTTTCAACGAAAGAAATTAATTTTCAACTAAGAAGATAAATTTTTGAACCAAATATGGGACAGTTAAATTTTCAGTTATAAAAGTTCATTTCCAACCAAAAAACAAACAAATGAAAAAAAAGTTGAATTTTTAAGTTAAGAAATTAAATTTCTACCAAAATAATGAATCTTCTTATAAGATGAATTTTTAACACAATAGTTAAATTTTCAACCCAAAAATATGCATTTCTACAAGAAAAATTGAATTTTCAACCCAAAAAATACTGTATTTTGTTAAAAATTACTATTTTTTGGTAGAAAATTCTTTTTCTGTTTGCTGAAAATCCATCGTTTTAGACGAAAATTCATTTTTTGGGTTGGAGATTCATAAATGTAGTGAAAAATTAATTTCTTTGGTTAAGAATTTAACTATTTGGTTGAAAATCAAAACTTTCTGGTTGGAAATTTATCTGCTCTGGTTAAAGATTCAACTGTTTTGTCAAAAAAAAAATTTTGTTGAATTCAAACGTCTTTGGTTTAAGATAAAAATATTTTTTTGGTTGAATGAAGATTCATGCTTTTTTTCAGAAGTATCTTTTTTTGGTAGAAAATTAATCTTCTCAGTAGAAAATATATCTGATTTTGGTGAAAATTCAACTATTTGGTTGAAAATTTGTTTTTCGTCCTTGCTGAAAATTGATTTTTCTGAATGAAAATTTGACGATTCTATTTTTAGTTGAAAATTGATCTTTTTTAGTTAAAAATTCGTGTATTTTCTCCAAAGTTTCTCTTTCTTGTTCGAAAATTCATCTTTAAAATTGAAAATTCAACTATTTGGTAGAAAAATAATTTTTTGTTGAAGATTCATTATTTTATTTAAAAATTCATTTCTTCAACTAAAAGGTCAACTATTTGGTTGAAAATTCATTTTGTTGTTAGTCGCAAATGAATTTTTGTAATAAATATTTCATTGTTGCTTGAAAATTTATATTTTTTTATTTGAAAATTAATGTATAAATAAATGTATAAATTTTTAAACCAAACATGGGACAGTTACATTCTTAGTTATAAAAGTTCATTCGCAACCAAAAAACAAACTAATTAAAAAAATGTGAATTTTTGAGTTAAGGAATTAAATTTCAACCAAAAAAATTTATTATTAACTGGATATTTTCGGAAAAACTTTTTAGGTTGGAAATTCATCTCTTTGGTTGAAAAATGTGTTTTTTTTCGAAAATTAATTTTTTTAACTAAAAATTGAACTATTTCAGCTTTTTGTTGTTTGAAATTTCAACTAATTGGTGGAAATTTGAATGACTTTGTTAAAAATTAATTTTTTGGTAAAAACTTTATCATTTATTAATTAATTTTCAAATTAATTTATCATATATATATATATAAATAAATGAATGAATAAATATATATATATATGCATATATATATTAATAGTTAATTAATTAATTACAATGATTTATCATTTATTATTCACATTTCATATAAATTGTGATTTTCACGTTTTGTTCATTGAAAAATTTACTTTCTTTGGGAAGCAGAGTGGATCAGATGGTAACGTGCTTGGAAAGTTGTCGAGCACTGATACTAAGAACCACGCTGTCGCGGGTTCGAATCCCAATGCAGAGAAGAAAAATTCTCTTTCCTGGATATTGAAGTTTACTACCTCTACATTACACATCAATCTAAAATTCGTTGGGCGCCAATTTATAACGGGATTTTTTTTGAGTTTTTAAATATATTTTTAATTTTCAATATGTTGAGCTTTTTTAAATTGAAATTAAATTAAAGTTACGACTTCCGCCTGGAGCAAAAGAAAAAAGACAAATATACAAATAACTATATTTAAATAAAGAATTAGAATTCCAACCATTTTTTTACTTTTTGAGGTTAGGCTTCTCTTCTAAAATAATCAATCATTAATTGACCTTTTTTTGACAATTTTATACATCAAGTTAAAAATTAAATGATTATGAACTACACTATACAACTAGAAAATCCTTATTAGGAAGAATGTTATTAATTATACAAATATCATGTTAGTGTTTTTCACTGGAAATCAAGATTTCAATTTTCAACAATTTTAGGTTATGTTAGCGCTTTACATCAAAAACTGGTATTTCAAAATAAAAATCATCATAGTTGGAACACAATTTGCAATTTTTGAATAATTTCAGGTTATATCGACGTTTTCTACAGGAAATCGGTTATTTGAAGAAAAAAAAAAATTAGATTTCAAAGATTTACAATTCTGAAATTTTTTTGTTATGTAATTTTTTTCGGGTGTTTTTCGAATTTTCAGTAAAAAATTATTAGTTTTCAAAGAATATTTACAATTTTTTTTAAACTTTAGCATATGTTGGTGTGATTCACATAAAACTAGTATTTGTAATTAAAAAAAAATTATTTAAATTTTATTATTAGCAAATTTTGAATTTATAATAAATTTTGTTTCAAATAATAACATTGACAGGCATGAACAATTTCGGATTAAGCTGTCTCCTTTTCCGAAAAATGTTTTTTAAAAATGAAATTGATTAATTTATTAATATTAATTAATTTAAGTTAATGTTTTAAATTAATTTAAATTCACAACTTTTTAAAAATTTCAGGTTATGTTGGCGTTTTACACAAAAAATCGGTGTTTCCGTCAAAAATTGGTATTTTTATTAAAAAACCATTGAATTTCAAAGATTAAATTTTTATGAACAATTAAGGTCATATTAGCGTTTTTAAAGGAGGATTGACAATATTAAATAATTTTTTATTGTGTTATTTTATGTTAGTGCTTCTCGCCCTAAACTTATATTGTTATTATTATTGGTATTTTTAAACAAGAAAACGATGCTTTTACTGAAAAATCAGTCATTTCTACTGAAGAAACAGTCGTTTAACAGACGAATCAGTCAATATTGCTGACTGAATGGAATAGTCACTTGAAATGACTAAACTGGAATGAATGAAATTAAGCATAAATTACTGATTCAATTAGTGAAAGTTAATGATTAGAAAAACCAAAATCACTGATTTAATCAGTGAAATTTGCTGTTTGGATGATTAGGAATGACTTATTCAGCCAGTGGACGTTAATGATTTGATCATTCAAATTGACTGATTTCGTCAGTGAAAACAACACGTTGGATCATTTTGAATTACTGATTTCGTAAGAGTGTCCAATTTACTGATTTGAAAACTTACTTTTTACTGATTTGACAGTCGTGAAATTTGCATTATTTGAATCAGTCAAAATTCACTGCGAATCAGTCACTTTTGAATAATTTGAATTTGAACTGTGAGATATTAATTTTCATTAATTATCAAAAATATTGTCCTTCTTTTTCTATTTTATTATTTCACTTAACAGGTACTATGAAAATTTTTTTTTGTTATTTATCATTAATTTTTTTAATTAAAAATTTAACTATTCCATTTTTTATTCGAACATGATATTTTGTGTTGAAAATTAATCTTTTCTTGTTGAAAATTCAATAATGTGACTAAAAATTGATGTATTTTGTTTAAAATTGGTATTTTTTTGGTAGAAATTTAATCTTTAATCTTTTTTTGCTTGAAAATTTAACTGTTTGGTTGAAAATTATTCTGTTTTAGTTGAGGATTGAACTTTTTTCAAACTGAGTTTTTCGAAAATTTCATTTTTTATTTAAAAAAAATGTTTTTGAGTTGAAAATTCAAGTTTTTGGCTTGGAAATTCAAATATTTTTGGTTAAATTTTAATCTCTTTTGTTTACAAATTTCGACCATTGGGTTGAAAATGCACCTTTGTGGGTTGAAAATTCAACTATTTAACCAAAGTCTTTTTTTTAGTAAAAAATTAAAATATTTTTTTTAAATTTCGTCCTTTAGGATTCAAAATTCATCTTTCTTGGTTGAAAATGTATCTTTCCTGGTTAAAAATTCATCCTTTTTTATTTGAAATGTAACCCTTTAGAGAAAAATTAATTTTTTCTGGTTGGAAATTCAACAATTTTCTTGAAAATTCCTATTTTCTGGTTGAAAAATCAACTGCATGGTTTAAATTTTACCTTTTTCTTGAAAAATTTATGTTTTGTAGAAAATTCATCTTTTGGCTTGAAAATTCAACAATTTGGTAGAAAATTGAACTATTTGGTCAAAAATTCGTCTGTTTTGGTTTTTTTTCAACAGGTTGAAAATTGCTTCTGTTTTAAAATACATTTTTTTCAACAAAAAGTTTAGGAAATTTTATTTTCAGTTTGCGAAATCATTTTTAAATGAAAATTCAACTTGTGGGTTTGAAATTCACCTTTCTTCTTCGCCTTAATCTTCTTTCTGAACAATTCCTCTTTTTAGCTGTGGATTCAACAATTTTTTTAAAAATTCGCATTTTTTTTGAAAAATCACCTATTTGGTTGAAATTTAAACTTCTTTTTAAAAAAATGATCTGATTTATTGAAAAATCATCCATTCGGCTCGGAAATTCAACAATTCGGTAAAAATTAAACAATTTGGTTGAAAATTCGTCTTTTTTGGTTTACTTCAACAAGTCGAAAATTAGTTTTGTTTCAAAATAAATTTTTTTCAACTGAAACTTTTGGAAATCCCATTTTTGATTAACAAATTTCTTTTTCATTCGAAAATTTAACTATTTGGATTAAAATTAACATTTCTGGATTGAAACTTCATCTATTGGGTTGATGATTTAACTTTTCTGTTAAAAAATCGACATTTGGTAAAAAATGTATCAGTTATGGTAAAAAATTCACCTTTCTAGGTAGAAAATGAACTTTTTTCTTCAAGATTCAACTTTTCGGGCTTTGATTGTTAATGCAACTGTTTGTTAAAAAATTAATTTTGTTGTTCAAAATCCGTCCTTTTGGGTAACAAAATTCATCTATTTTGTTTAAAAATCTTTTTTGGTTGAAAATTCAACTATTTTGTCAAAATGCAATATATATTATATTATAAATTAAAAGTGTTTCCAATATTTTCTTATTTTTCAATTTTTCTAATTGAAAGTGTATTCAGTATGTAATATCTACATTTAAAATTTAAATTTATTACATTAATTCAATTCAAAAAAATTTACACCCCTATTATTCGCCTATTTTTCGCGTAAGATCAGCCTACTGCCTCGGTTAAAAAAATAATAAATAAATAAATAAATGAATAATAAAAATGGTGAAATCTAATTTTCTTTTTCACGCCCCTTTTTTGGATCACCCAGTATCTAGATCCTTAAGTCGATCCTTGTAAGGATCTCTTCGTTCGCACATAATGCGTGCAAAGATGCCATTTGAGACGTGGGAACTTTGGCAGGTGATCCTTGAAATTGGGTAGATCGACTTTGCGGACTTAGTGCCCTTCTTAACCTGGGCTCGAGAAAAAAGGGCCTCTTAGGCAAAGAAGACAGATGCCCATCGAAAATTTCGTAACCGATCCGATCCGATCGCGTGGTCTCTATTAAAAAGAGGAAGAGAAAAATAGGCAGAAGGCCTGCAGCTACCACCGTAAGACGGGGCTAAGCGGGACTTTTTTTAGATTTTTCTCAATAAATTAATTTAAAAAGAATTTTTTTTTCTCAAATATAAAAAAATTAAATAAAGGATCCAACAAACGAATTTGTTTGGTCTGAAGTAAGGTAAAGGTACATATCATGAGACAAATTTTAAGGTTTTGAGATTTTCGTTAATTTTTGAACGATAGTAGAATATACTTACAAAATATTTATATCAATGAATGCGCTGATCTTTTATGAATGCGAAACACCTATTAAAAGTTTAATCGAGTTTAGGCAAAGTTATTATATTTATGAAAAAGCGGAACGTCCTTTATGTACCTATTATGAAACAAGTTTTGGACTCTTGTACCGGTGTTTCATAATGGGTGTCCCTATTATGGAACAGCAAAGAAATGTGTTTTTTTTTATTAATATGGCTTATTTTATATTATTTTCTATGTCAAATCGAACTAAATGGTACAATGAACGTTTATTTCAATCGTTCATAGAGATAAATAAATTGCCCGAGTCGAAATTTTGGCCCTACTTTAGCCCTGCATGATTCCATTTAAGGCCTCCTTTAGTCCTGCTTAGCCCTCCACGTCCTCTTTTGAATCCCATTGGACCTCGAGGCCCTCTTTTGATTCGCTTACGTCCTGACAACTTACGTACTTTTCTCGTATTTATATAATTTAATTATTCTATTTAATTACATATTTATTATAATTATTTCATTTACCTATTTTGTTAATATGCATAATAAAAACAGTTATGGTATATAAGGCAGAGCTAAGAAGTTGATTTCTCTGAAATTCGAAAACAGTCAATACAAATTTGAAATTTATTAATATCTTCTGTTCTGTTCTTTATGTGCAAACACTTATTGCACATTGTTTATTAGCCTATTTTTGAGTATATGAACCATAACATGAAAATAGAAATTTGTAGTATTTTTTGGAAAATTAACCAAGAAAATTATTTTTAACTGTAGATTTGAGTAATTTCTGAATTTTGTTAGAAAAATCGTATATATATATATTCCACCAGAAATTGGTTTTGAGATTATTAATCATTATGAATGACAGTAGTGTTCAATGATGTCGGTTCTTAAAGTTTTTTTATGGGAATAATAAAAGTCCTTCTTTAAAATTATCTAAAAATTCCAAGCTAAAATTTCCAAAAAATTCCGGTTTAATTTTCTTGTCCACATAGGAAAATTTTGTTCGATTCAAAACTGAAAAACATCAGGAAATATATATGTAAAATGTCCCCATTAAAAAAAAATGGTCCTGGATAACCACAGTCATAACTTTTTTTGCTTGGCTCTAATTATGAAATAAATTTCCGAATTTTTCAAATGATGCTCACAGTTTCTAGGTCTAATAGGGTAATGGGTAAAATCATTTTTGCACTTAATAGATTTCTAAAAAACATGTGCTATAAGTATCGAACGAAATTCTAAAATACACGAATGGAGAGTCAATTTTATAAAGTTTTAAATTATCATTCCAGGTGAAAAAGTTTTATATATATATAGTGGACAAGGCAATGATATTTTTTATTTGTTTTTTTAATATTTCTATGGAAAACAAATGAAAAATATCAGCTTTTTCTCCACTATATATAAATTATATATAACTTTTTCACCTGGAACAGTAAGTTGAGCTTTAAAAGTAGTAGATAATAATTTAGATTTAAAGAAATTAACAATATATATATATATATATATATATATTAATAATATTCTCCGCCTTTTTCATGAGAAAATTTCCCTATTTCCCAATTCTTGACCTATTAGGGTGGTTGACAAAAAACTTGTTTTTATTTTTCGGCGACCGTATCACGACAGTTCGTTTCTCTCGGTAAAAAAATACTCTCCTGATTTTTTCAGATTTAAAAAATATTTTTCAGAAGTATGAGTTTCAGAGCAATAGCTTATGAATAAAAATGGTTGCTAATACAAAGAAGAAAACTCTCATTTTATGTCCGATTAAAAAATAATTATTTGGTTTTGATATAAAAGTCATAGAATGTATGATTTTTTAAGAACATACAAATATAAGAGCATAATTGTACCTCTAAACATTTGTTGTGAGAATTGTTAAAATTCTGGCACATTCCGCATAGAATGGAGAAAGTATATATAATAGAGATGAGTTAAAAATTTCATAACCTCGGCACCAGAAATAATATTTCGTACCAAATTTTTCTTTAATAAGACAATAGTTAGAGAAACAATAGTTTCCTCGGTTTCTCCATCAACAAAATTTTATGAAATATCAATATACATAAATTCGAGACAGAAAGAAAAACTTAATTGATATCAAATCATTTTTCATATTTTTTAATTACCAGCAGGAACATACATTTGAACAATTTGCATTTTTCTTATTAGGGAAAATGTTAGAGTGTGGGAATGAGTACGAACTTGAGTGAGTTTTTGTGCTTTTTTGCTCCTCATGTCAAAACTGATAAAATGTAAGTAATTGGTGGTGACATTTTACATATTATATTAGCGAAATATGAGTTACCAAAGATTATTCAAAAATTACTAATTCGGTTATTCGAGATATTTCCTAATTTAAAAGTTGTGTCAAAGATTAACATAAAAACTAAAAAAAAACACAATTCTGGTCATTAATGGTTTTTACTTATAACAGGCACACACCAAAAGTATAGGATAGGGCTAATTTCATAATCTGATTATATTTCCATGAAAAACAGCATTGCTGTTCTACAACAATTTTTAATTGACACCCATTAAAACCAAATGCAGCGAATAGTGAACTGATAAAAAAAATTTCGAAAGTGATCAATCTAATCGCGGAGTAATAAAGTTTATTCTAACATTGTGGTAAAAAAACAATATTGTTTTTAATGGAAATATAATCAGAGTATTAAATTAATCTCTTCACTTTTATTGTACTTGTATTTTTCCTGGGGTAAATGGTCATGTGACGTGACTTTTCGACTAGAGAATTTCGATGGCTACAGCAGGGCCTAAACAGAGGACTTAGGAGGACCTATAGAGGGCTACATTTTTATTAAATCAGGCCCTCTTTTAGCCCTGGAAGTGAGGAAAATGGACTTTTGTGCCACTTTGGAGGAATAAAAGAGGGCTTAATCTAATACAAATTAAGACCTCTACAAGCCCTCCTATGTTCTATTAAGTCCTACAATTTAGAGGTCTAAAAGAGGGCTAAAATTTTGACTGGGGTGAATACAAGTTTTCATTAAAATTGAGAAACCTAACCTACAAAGGGTTCTTTCCAAGTGAAGGAAAACTGAGGAAAATTGCCTTTACATGCAAAAATCTGCATGTATTTAGGGATGCTGTAAGCTATCCACGTTGTTGAAATTTTGAACTTTAGATTATAAAAAATGATATCTTAATATATTTTCGGGGTGACCACTGGACCGGGAAACCGGAAAGAGGCCGGGACTTTTATACAACCGGGAAATGACAGTGAATTAATTTTTCATCGGGAATTTTACAAATATTTAAAAAAAATTGGTCTCAGTTTGATTTTAACAGTTTTTAAAATAATCAATTGAATTTTTATCTGTTTCAATTATAGCATCCAGTTTACAATGCGTAATTCAAAAATCTTTCACTTGAAAATTTTCTATTTTAAATTTTTATTTTTAAGCGTACATTTCCCATTAAAAGAATTTAAAGATGCAGTTTTAAAGACTTAAAAATTTTTTAATTAGAAGCATTTGGAATAGAAAATTTTGGATAAAAAATCTTTTTAATTGATCAACTGTGAATATAAAGTATAATGATACTCAAAATTCAACTGTGCATTAAGGATTAAAAGGTGAATAATAATTAATTTTACAAGATGATTCGAAATCTGTTCAAAATTTAAGAATTTTAAGATTTTAACGTTGAAGATTAAACTGTTTAAATTGGAAAGTCTTAGTAGTTAAACAAATGTAAACGCATGATTGAAATTTTATAAAATATTTAAAATTGTGAAATAACTTCAAAACAATATATTCATACCTAAAGACTTTTATTAAATTAAACATTATTGGTTTAGTCTGAAAGTTGAAACTTTAAAGTTTGAATTTTTTTAATTGTGAAAAGCAACAATTGCTCAATATTTAGAAATTTTTGACTGTTCATTTAAAATCAGTAATTGTAAACCAAATATTCAAATTTAAACAAAAAACCAAACTTTGAACATTACAATTTTAATTATTCTATTTCGAAAAAATTAAATTGCAAGTAGAATTATTAAATTTTGATGTATAATAAATATTGCACACCTATTATTATTCCTAGAAAAAAACATTATGCACGTTTCAAACAAAAAATTTAGAAGATTTTTTAAAATTGTGAAAGGCTTCAAAAGAATAAGAAACATTTTCTTAAGATTCCTAGTAAAATTGAAAATGATCTTTTATTTTGAAAAATAAATTTTAAGAGAATATTTAAACAGATTTAAAAAGATTTCTAAAATTGTCAAAAATGAATCTGGCAGATTTTAAGGGAATATTTTTGATTTTGCAGGATTTAAGCGAAATTTTAGGAAGAATTCGAATCACTTTGAAAGAAGTTTATGTCTGAAAAAAATTGAAAATTAATTCATAATTTGAAAAAAATCTGAAGCAACGTGCAGATGTTTTAAGATTTTGAAATAAAATGTTGAAGCCTTTAAAGGATTTTTGAACTATTTAAAATAAAAAAAATTTTATTGAAAAACTTTTATTCAGGAATTATAAAATCGTTAGTTTTGTAAAGAATAGGTTTCCATAAATAAAATTTTTAAATAAAAACGTACCAATAAGATTTGCAGAGAATCTTTTAAGGAATGAAATAAACGCTACAGCATTATAATTAAATAAGAATTTCAACTTTTACCTAAAGAGAAAAAGAAAAACATAATAATCTAAATAGTTCTTGTCAAATAAAGAAAACCCGAAATATTTTTTCAAAATTTCACCTCGAGTTCTTTTCCAAAATTAGTCATAATTAACATTAGCATATTTTCCTCGATTTTGTGAATCATTTTCAATAAGTTTCATTTTTTGAACTTGAAATAAGATATGATAAATAATAACAGGCATAAGAAATTTATAGTTATATATAAAATTGATTATTTTCTATTAATAAATGATTATTAATTTGTTGTCGCGGTGAAAGCATGTGTATGTTTAATTCTTAACTTTCACTAAAATCTTCTATACGTATGAAAAAAATGTTTCATTCTATAACTTAAAAATTGTTTTATTAATTTTACCTACGCTCTTTATAAGAAGTTCATTAAAACACATAATTTGTTTATTAAAATATGTGGAAATCCAAAATGAATTTAAATTAATAAATAAACAAAGAAATATTATATCATATATTATAATCAGAAATATTATAAAGTTTAGACTATTGTCTATTATTAGACTATTGTTTATTGTCAACTATTCCAGTTGAAGATTCATCATTTCAGTTGAAAATTCATCACATTAGTTGAAAATTGAACTGTTTCATTGAAAATCGTTTTTTTTTTTCGTTAATAATTCATTTAATTTTATACCAAAAAAAGGTACAAAAAAATTTCACCAAATATTCCCATTTTTAAATAAAAGAGATCAATTATCAATTGAACAGTTAAATTTTTGTCCAAAAAAGATAAAATTTTAACCAAAGATAAAATAGTTAAATTTTCTGTTGAAAAAAAAATAATTTTTAGCAAAAAAAAAAACGAATTTTCAACAATATAGTTAAATTTTCGACTGTAATAATTAAAGTTTTAGTAAAAAAAAATACTGATTTTCAACATGGTCGTTAAATTTGCAATCAGGGATGAGTTCTCAATTAAAATGATGAATCTTCAACGAAAAAAATCAATTTTTTGAAAAGAGTTACACATTCAACTATAATTTTCATTCAAACATTGTAATAATTTGTATACTATATTGAGAAAAAAATTCACTATCATTTCTAAAAATTTAATATATTAGTAACCTTCCATACTAATTTCAGAGAAAATAAGATCATATTCACATATAATTTTAAAAATTGAATGCAGACACTCCTTTCACAACATCAGTATCATTTCAAAAATAATGTAATTAGTAGAAATTTGAATAAATTCTGGCTCTTTTTGCATGTCGCGAAGTTGAAAATTTAAATTGTTAGTGTTAATAATTTAATTTATGTTTATTAAATTTTTTGATATTCAAAATACAAAAATAGGATATCAAGCATATTTGTTCGCGTCTTTGAGACACATCGATCGACCAATTTTTTGAGACTTTTATGACCTACCGGCCCAATAATTACCCTTTCTTTAGAAAAAGCTTGGTTTATTTTCCAATATTTTGTTTATTTTTATATCAAAATTTTATTTTTAATATTCAAGATTAAGAAAAATGTCCCATTATTTATGTTCATGATTAAACTGAAAAAATTCCAGATTATTGTTAAATAACAGTCAAAATGGTATTTTTACAACAAATGAAAAATAACCATTTTTCCATATTTTCATTGCACTATTCAAATTTAAATAATGATTTTGAAAACCAAAACTTACCAAAACCGGTTAATTTTTGCTAGTTCTATTAAGAATGATCATTTTTCAATATGAATTCATCTTTGAAAAACAGAAAAATGTGGAATTATACTATTATTATGTATTATTATTATTATTATTATTTTATAATTATGAGCATGGTTTTTCGTTTAAAAATACAAATAATAATAACAACAATATAAATTTAAGATGAAAATAAAAAAAAAGAATTATATTATATTTAAATAAGTTCTTTCTCAAATCATTCTGTTAATTTTCTATTGGTTCCAGGATTTTTGTCCCAATATATCTTGATTTTATAACCTCTTAATTCAAAATTATACTCTTTCTTTTCCAATTTTTGTTGTAAATTAATTTTTGTAATTGAAAATTTAACTATTTCATGTTTAATTTAACATTTATATTGAAAATTCCGATATTTGGTTAAAAATTTCGGTATTTTTTACATACTTTGTCTTTTGTGGTAGAATATCTTTATCTTCTTGGTGTCTAATTCACTTTTTTTGTGGAAAATTGATTTATTTTGTTAAAAATTGATGTTTTTTTGTAGAAAATTAATCTTTTTGGTTGACAATTATTTCTTTTTGTCTAAAAATTTAATTATTTTTTTTTGTCAAAAATTCATTTGTTTGGTAGAAAATTTAACTATTTTGTTGAAAATTCATCCATTTTGTTGAATTTTTTTCCACAAAATTCTTTT
>CAKNXH010059518.1:0-12748 GCA_932178445.1 Andricus quercusramuli
ATTCCAATTGCAAATTTTTTCCGTACAACAATAAAGTTAAATTTTATGAAATATGCGACAAGGTAAATTACAGCCGACTGGTCTTTTTAGTTTTAGCTTTTTTTACAGTGTGTTAATACACAGAAAAGGTTCTAACAAAGATATAATCAGTTATTTTTATATTTATAGGTTATGGTTATTTCAAAGTGAAATTAATAAGTGACGAAAAATGAGAAATTTCACCTGAGGCTAAATTTGAATTTGCAGCAAACGTGGCAAACCACTCCGCTGACTGCAGACTGCCTCCTCAATTTAGTTGCACGACACAGACACGAGTCAGTGACTTTTTGCATGTTGAGCTACTGCGCTTGCCCGGCGCAGCGGCTCTCATTAGTCGCTGTTGGCGCGCGATTTAAACCTGATATAATGAACAATTATTGAAATTGAGGCAGATAAATATTTCAAATTGCACATTAATATCAGAAATCACGTAATTTCTTATGTGAGGTTAGAAAAAAATTACTAATGCGTATTTTTTGTTATTAATAGCATATTTTCTTTGAATTCAAAGGATGAATTTATATTTCATTAAAAAAGGTTTTTGAATACAAAAAATTTTTATTGACAGATTTAAGAATACTTATTCATAATATTTTTGAAAATTTCTATATATATATATGTCTTCAACCTTAATATATTTATATGACCTATAAATGCATTTAGGAACTTGAATCTGGCGTAGTTCTTATTTGAATAAACATATTTCATCTTGAGTATATTGTTATCACTTGTTTGACAATATTACTATCTTTTCTACATTTAGGTAGAAAAATACATGTAGACCTCGTCCTTGAAAGTAGATTTCAATAGTAATCGATTATGTAGTATTCTTGTTTTTTGCCATGGAAATTTTCACATGAATTTTCAATCAAAAGATAAATTTTCCCCCAAATTGTTGAATTTTGAACTGGAAAAGCTCAATTTTTAACTCGTGCTGATTTTTTTTAAATTTAATAAACACTTATTATCCTCCTCTACAAAATGGTCGATTCTTTCTTTTCAGTTCTGTTCCTATTCACTTTAATTTAATATGAGAATACCCGAAACGTCATTACCGTACGGCGTCCCAACCTCACTTTGCACCAGGATAAACTGATTTTCTCCTTTTTTCAGACAGTAACCTGAAAAACGCTTGACGTATCAAGTATGTAAACTTCACATGAACATAAATTTAATGTATGCACATTTTTTAAGTAAAATAAATAATATTGTAAAAGCCTTGAAGTCTGTCCCTCAATTTTTGCCATTTCAGACGTCATTAACGTACGTCTTCTTTTCTAGTAAAATATTGTAGTTACAGTTGAGTAATAAACACAGAAATATTAGGCGTATCGCTTGATACAACATTTTATAAAATTAAGCTTGAAATATTAAGTCTCTTCTTTGTGAATCCGATATTGAAACTGAAAAGTGCATCTTGACAACAAAAACGTCATTCCCGTACTTGCGTTAAAAACCATTTTCGGGGTGAAAAAAAATTATAAAAACCATTTCGTTACTTGCTTGACGGTGTTTTCTTTCATAAGTAGGTGACTTTTTATAATTAAAATCTGTTATTTTTTTATAAAAATTAAAAAAAGTGAAAATTTAACATTTTTCTCGCATAATTACCGCACGCAACAATAGAACAGCGTACGACTGATTGTATGCGCGTGCGCATGGATTCATTATTATTTCTTATTTTCATAACTGCCCCTTTGGATTTCAAATTTTTACATGTGATAAGATCAATTTCCGTTATGAAATATTTAATTCCTAATAATAATATGATTGCCACTGTAGGAGCTACAATTTGCCAACAATTTGACAATTACCCTTATATTGATGTACAATTTATATTAATTATCTATTTTAATATATAGAATTCCTGAAAATAAAACAAGAATTCAACGATAAAATTTGGACAACCACCACAAAATGTTCCTATTGCAATTCCTGAAAAACAATATAAAAAAATGTGTTTCTTTGGACAAAAATAAAAACGAGGAAAGAAAAATGAGAAGGCAACCAACCAAATCCCCTTCCTTCTCTTTTTCATTTCTTTCGTCTTTTTTATTTTTATTATTATCAAATCACAATAAAAAAGCATGCAAAGTATTTACCAGCGTTTCGGCGCTCACACAGCACCCTTATCAAGGCAAGAAAAATTAAAACAATTATATACATATAAAACAATCAATTTTAATTTCAATAATGGTTAATTATACCCGGTTTGAATTGCGCGCCAACATCGACCTATGAGGGCCGCTGCGCCGGGCAAGCGCAGTAGCTCAACATGCCAAACGAGCACTGAGAAGCAGGGCCGTAAGTATTAGGGTTCGAACCATGGTTCGAAAAAAAAATGAAGCTAATATAACAGGAAGCTGACACTATATTTTTTTCATAGATTTAGACTTTTCTACTGAAAATTCCTTGAAATCTTTTTAAATATCCTGAAAACTTTAAAATTCTTCAAAATCTTTAGACATACCTTGAAATATTAAAATTTTTTTGAAATATTACGAAATCCCTCAATGTTTATAATACATTCGTTGAAAATTTATTGAAATATCTTGAGAACCTTCAAAACCCCTTAAAATTATAGGAATCTTGGAAAAACTTATATCTCTTGGAATCGTGTAGAATATCCTAATACACTACAGATCCTATAAAATCGTTCGATATCTTCCGAAATTGTAGGCTATTTTTCAAATCCCCATGAAAATTTGTTCAAGTCCCTTCAAAACCTTCAAATCCTTGAAAATTTTTTGAAATCCTCTGAAACTTTTTAAAGCTCTTAAAAATTCCTCGGAATTTTTTTAAATTTCCAAAAATATTTCAAATCCTGTGAATTCTTATTAAATTACTTAAATCAATTGAAAAATTTGGAAATCTTTCAAAATACCCAAAACCTTTTGAAAATTCCTTGTTTGTAAAAATCCTCTAAAATCTCTTACAAATTATAGGAATCTTTTAAAATACCCTACGATGTTTTAAGCAAATTCATGAATAAGTATAGACCCTGAAACTCGTCTATCGAAACCCGGCTGCGCTCTGGAATTTTGGTTTTCTGCAGTTTTCCACTCCTCTGACCAAATGTTCAAAATGCGAGCGTTTCTAATAAAAATGCAACTGGTAGGAGATTTCGACGTGTAAGAATCTACAAAGATATACATGGATAGAATAGATAAAAAAAAAAAATTTTAGATCTGCGATAGGTATGAAAAAACCGAAGAAATGTACGTCTAGGTAAATTTATTGTTATATCATTTATCGATAAAATTACACGAAGAAACGAACATTAGGTTTCGAATGTTTTATGAAAACAAGATTGAAAGGGTCATTCACGAGTGACCATTTTCGGTTCATAGTGAACGAAAAGTGTAAAGCGCAAATAACACGTAATCAGTTACAACTGGACAGTCATTGGTAATCATCATCGAGATTTTCTCGCATTTAATCTCAATGCAATTTCATCATGTTACTGATGTAATTTACGAATTCACATTACACACCCTTTCCTTACGCACTAATCAAAATAATTTATGTACTATTGCGATAATATCTCTAAAGCTGGCTTATATGTAGTTACAGCTTATAATTATAACAGGGATGGGTTAGATACTATCAGTCAACTAAAGACGTCTCCTTTCAGAAAAATTATTAAAATTTCACAAGAAAATCTTGTAGCCTCCTCAATGTTTCCAAGATCTAATGTATCTTCAAGATACTTCCAGGCGATATGCATTTGATCACCACCTTACCTGTTTGCTCTACCCCCACTACTAAACTTCTCCTCGCGCAGCGGAGGCATCACCGCTGACCTTGAGCTGCGTGCGTCGAAATTGGGTAGTGGGGGTAGAGCAAACAGGTAGACGGGAGATCAAATGGGCTCTGCCCATTCTTCCACAGCCTTACCTTTTCTCTTATAGAAAACTGCGTCCTCGAAACGAACTATAACGCACAGAAAAAATCTAAAATACTTTTCTCATTTGTACTTATACTAGGAAAAAAAATCTGCTAACCGTTTCGAAATTAAATATAAAAATAAGACACTTGAGTGTCGTAAAAGAGAAATTAAAGAGAATAATCAACTTCGTGAAACAAAATAGACAAGGCTAAATCGCAGATTTTGATCAATAGTTTGATTATTATTAACGAGAATTCTTAATTACTTGAGACCCATCCCTTTGTAATCATTTGACATTCTTAATCATCACTATTTTGTGCAACGTGTCGCTTGTGGCTGACTTCTGCTTCTGGAGTGTGTTCGCGTTTTCTTCCTGCTGGGGAAGTGGAGGGGGAAGATTTTTTATTGGTTGGGTCTTCGGGCCTGAAAATAAAAAAAGCAGATCTTATTAACTTCGAAATAATCACAGCTTTAAACAGAGAATACGGACTGTCGTTTAGAATTTTTTCTAGTTCTCATGATGTAGTAGAAAACTAAAAGTTAAGGGTTGATAATTATTAACTTTTTAACAGTATTAGTTACAAATATTTTAACAGGGTGGCCAACAAACTTCATTTTCAAAATTCCCTGACTTGTCCCTAACTAATTTTTAATTTTTCCTGGCCATTATTATTCGAAGAATATTATATACAAATGGAATAAAACAATTTTAAATTTAAAAAAAGGTACCTATTTAAACAGAAGGTGACCAAAAGAGACTAATTTCTGACCCAAAAAATGACTAGTGGGCATTAATAATGTGACTAATATTTTTTGAAATTAAGATAATTAAAAAAAATGAAGTCTATAAAAGTCCGGGTGAATTTTAACGAATTCAAGATAAATTCACAGAACTCATAAATAATTAAAATTAAATTCAAAATAATTAAAGTGAATTGGAAAAATTTGCTTTAAATGCACTGATTCCACTAAAATTGGAGTGAATTTAGAGGAATTTAATGAAACTGAGAAGAAATCGATGAAATTCATATAAAAAATATAAATAAAAAATAAAATGAACTGAGTAAAATTGAGTGAATTTAGAAGATTTCAAATCAGTTCATTGGAATTCCAAAGATTCAAAAGAATTCTAGATAAATTTATTTTATCAATTAAAAATTCATTGGAATCTTTTAAAATTCCCTGAAATTGTTCAAATCCTTTGAATTCCTTTGAAATCCCTTGAAACTTTTTAAAGCTCTTGCAAATTCCTTTTATTTTTTAAAGTTACCTTGAAATCTTAAAAATTCTTTGAATTTCCTTCAATTATTATCTATGAGTAGGAAAACTTATTCAGTCCTTTTAAACGTCTTGCAGTATAACAATTTTGAATTTATAAATAAGTTTGATTTGAAATTCTCGAAAATGGCTTGGAATTATTTTAAATATCTTTGAATTTGAAAAAAAAATTTAATCTTTTAAAATACAATGAAATATTTAAAAATATATGAAAATTGAAATATTATAAAATCCCTTGAAATTGCAGAAAATCTGGTATTTCCTGAAATACCGGAAAATAAATAAAAATATTTTGAAACTTTTGAAAATCATTTAAATCCTTGGAAATCCATTCAGATTTGTTAAAGCATGAGATCAATTGAAAATTCCTTGGAATCTGAAAAAAAATAAATTCTTCAAAATCATTGGAAATACCTTGAAATATTTGAAAATCATTCTCAATTAATCCTCAAATCCTACAAAATTAATTAAAATACCTTGAAAGCTTTTAAAATCATTGAAATACTCAGAAATCTGATAAAATCCCTTCGAATCTTTTTAAATATTTTAAAACCTTATACAGCATTTAAAATCCATCGAGATATTGCAAAATTCTCTCGAAAATTCGAGTTAATTCTTCAAAACCCCATACAAATTTTGTTAATCTCTTGAAATCATTGAAATCCTTGAAAATCTTTTGAAATTTGTCAAGTCCCATGAAAATACAATCGATTTTTTCTAATCACCCTAAAATACTTCAAACCTGTTGAAGTTCCTTCAAATTATTGAAATCAGTAAAAAATTCCTTGGAATCTTTCAAAATTCGCTAAAAAATGTTTAATCCTTTGTAATTCCTCAAAACTTTCTAAAGCATTTAAAAAATGCTATGGAAAAAATGCAAAAAAAAAAAATACAATACCCAAAAATATTTGAAATCCTTCAAAATCTTGTAAAATACCTTGGAATATTTAAAAATTCCTTGAAATCATTTGAGAATTTTTAAAGCCTGTGGAAAATCCTCAGATGTTTAAAAAATACACTAAAATCTTTTGAAATCCCTTCAAATTATCGAAAATTCTTTGTAATTTTTTAAAATGCCCGAAAATATTTCAAATATTTTGAAATCCTTTGAAACTTTTAAAATACCGAAAAACCTTTTGAATCCTAAAAATCATTTTAAATTATTGAAATATATTTAACATTCCTTGGAATCTTTCAAAATACCTTAAAATATTTGAAATCCTTTGAAATTTTAAGTTTCATTTGAAACTTCTTTCCTAAATACTTATTCGATGATGAAAATCATTGTGAAAATGTTAACTAATAAGATACAGAATGGAATCAACGTTATAAAATATGAGAATATAATATAGAGCACAGAGAAAATCTTAAGACATTTACAATAGGGTGGTACAAAAATACATGGAAAAATTTTTTTTCTAAACTTTCATGCACATCCCTCCCTTTCAAAATGATATTTAGAGGTCCCGGACGCCCCATGAAGTTTAACACACATTTCCCATCTGTTTCCCATGAGAAAAAAAACGTTTTTGTACATTTAATTCAGAATCGTTAATATTAGGTGTCCCAAAAAAACTCATGAGTAAAACATTGGATTTTGTGATTTTTTGGCGCTAATTTTGTTTACGGTTTCTATTCGTACAAATTGTCTGACATGAAATATCACTTTCTACTAAAAATTGGATGTTGAAATGAATTATTAAAACAATTTATTATTGTTTATAGCAATTTTCACGATAATCAGTTAATTTAACAAAAATTAATATTCAAACAATGTGTTATTATTTATAATAATATTCTCTTAGACAATAATTAATTCAGTTTAACAAGCATGGGAGCTTAAACAATTTATTATTGTTTTAAAAAATATTGTCTTTGAATAATGCTCGAAAGTTTCGGTTTTTTCTGAAACTGAATTATTTTTCGGAATAAAGTATTTGTACTTTTTTGCTAATGCTTTAAAAATATTAATTTAAACAAAAAGTCTCAGTATCTATTTCAAGGAAAAGTTACATTTAATATGAGCCACATAGAAAATTTGAAGAATATTTCAAATATCTGGTTCCATTTCAGATAAATATATCCACAAAAAAGAAAGAAATGGTTTCAAAAATGATTCTCTCTGATGTTTATTTATTATTAGTTCATAACTAAAAAATTGCCAAAAAAAACCGTAACTTTTTAGAATTACTATAAGACAGGATAGTTATAAACAATAGTAAATTGTTTGAACAATTTTTCTAATTGCATTAATTATTAGTTCATCAAGCAAAAAGTGGGCAAAAAGTTAAAAATTTAAGAAAAATCAACAACTATCTAACATTCTTGTATGAGAAGATAGTTATAAGTAATAATAATTTGTTTAAACACTAATGTTTTTAAATTGCATTCATTATTATATCACTCTAAGTGAGACGTTAAGAAAAAATGGAAATTTTCAGAAAGAAAAACCGCAACTTTCTAGCATTAATCTAAGAAAATATTGTTATAAATAATAATGCATTGTTTCAACAATTATGCTTTTTAACTTTAATCAATTATTGGCTCGCTCTAACTGCTAAGTTGAAAGCAAGTTAAAGAATTTAAAAAAAACGCGACTTTCCAAATCTATTCTGAAAGAAAATTTATATAAACAATAATCAATTGTTTAATATGAAGTTCAAAGGGTACTTTTTGTCACGCTCATACAGTACTTTTTCCCCTTGAAGGACAAAAAATTCAAGATAAAGTCATAAGATTTCAAAACAATTCAACTTAAATTCAAAAGAATTCCAATTGGAAAAAAAATTTTGAATAAAAGAAATTCTATTGTTTTTCGTAAAATTGGAATGAATTTAGAGGGATTTACGGGAAACGACAAGAATTCGATGAAATTAATAAGAATTTAAGGTAAATTAAAAAAAAAGTCTAATAAATTGGAAACAATTTAAAAATATGAAAAAACTTAATTGAATTCAGTAACTTTGAAATGAGCTTAGAAAAATTCAAGGGAATTCAAAATAATTCGATGAATGCCGAAAAATTCAAGGTGAGGTTAAAAAACTGCAGGTTCAATTAAATAAAAAAATTTCAAAAATAAAAAAATCCATGGAATTAAATAGAATTGAGTAAATTTAAGAATTCAAGTAAAATAAAACAATTCAAGAGAATTATAAATAATTCAAATGAATTCAGGGTATATTTCGACAAATAATTTCAAATCTCTTCAAATCTTTGAAAACCTACTAATTTCTAACAAAAAATTGACTAATTATTAAACAGAATTCAAAAGAATTCAAATGAATTGGAATTTTTTTTTTAATCGGAAAAATCAATTTATTTCAGTAAAACTTGAGTAAATGTAGAATAATTGAAAGGAAACGAGAAGAATTTAATTAAATCCATAAAAAAATCAAACTAAATTAAAAAAACAATCAAGTGCATTAAAAAAATTCAAAAATATGCACAAATGCATTGAATTCAGTAAGTTTGAAATAAGGCTAGAAAAACTAAAAAGGCATTCGAAAGATTTGGATGAAATGCATAAGAATTTAAGGTTCAAAAACTTCAGGTTCAATTAAATAAAAACTTCAAAAAAATCCATAGAATTAAGTATAATTGAGTACATTTAAGAATTCAAGTCAATTAAAAAAATTGCAGAGAATTAAAAAGAATTCAAAAGAATTCAGGGTAAATTTCAACAAATAATTTCAAATCTCTTCAAATCTGTGAAAACCTACTAATTTCTAACCAAAAAGTGAGTAATTATTACAAAAGAATTCAAAAGAATTCAAATGAATTGGAATTGTTTTTTAATCGAATCAATCCATTTATTTCAGTAAAATGTTAATGAATGTAGAAGAATTTAAAGGAAACGAGATGAATTGAATAAAATTCATTTTATAATTGAGTAAATTTAAGAATTCTAGTCAATTACAAAATTTCAGAGAATTACAAAGAATTCAGGGTAAATTTCAACAAATAACTTCAAATCTCTTCAAATCTTTGAACCCCTACTAATTTCTAACCAAAAAGTGACTAATTATTACAAAACAATTCAAAAAAATTCGAATGAATTGGAATTTTTTTTAAATCAAAAAAATCCATTTATTTTAGTAACATTTGAGTGAATGTAGAAGAATCAAAGGGAAACGAGATGAATTGAATGAAATTCATTTTTTTAACTGATTTTAAAAAACAATCAAGTGCATTCAAAAAATGCAAAAATTAATTGAATTCAGTAAGTTTGAAATAAGTTTAGGAAAATTGAGTGAATTTAGAAGAATTTAAGAGAAATCGGGATAAATTAATAAGAATTCAGGGCGAATTCCAAATAAATTGACAATAATGTTTTAAAATCTTTTCATATCTTTGCAACCCTAAAAATCCCTCACCTCTTGTGAATAAATTCTTTGAAATCCATTAAAATATTTAAATCTCTTAAAAGGATTGAAACCCTTGGAAATCCCTTAAAATTGTTTAAACCTCTTGAAAATGCCTTGGAATTTTTAAAAATACTCTAAAATGTTTCAAAGTTTTTAAAATCCCTTCGAACTATTAAAATAAAAAAGAATTTTCTGGGAATCTTTTTAAATTTCCTAAAATATTTCAAATCTTTTGATATCTTTTAAAAAAAAATTTAACTTTTTAAAGTTCTTGAAAATGCATGAAAATCTTTAAAAATTCCCTAAAATATTTCAGGTCCTTTGAAATCTCATTAAAGTACTGATCTAAATTGAAAATTCCTTTTGAACCTTTAAAATAACCTAAAATATTTCGAATCCCTTGAATCTTTTGAAATCCATTGAAATATTTTAAAGCTCTCGAAAATGTCCAGGAATTAAAAAAAATACCTTAGAATATTTTTAATCATTTTTAAATTTTTATAATTTTTATATCATTTTTGAAAATGAAAAAAAATTAATTAAGTAAAATTGAGTAAATCCTTGGAAACCTACAAAATACCTCACTTCTCGTGAACAAATTCTTTATAATCCACTAAAATATTATAAAATCCCATGCAATTCTATGATGAAATTTTCTGAAATCCAGGAATTAAAATACATTGAAAGCTTTAGAATCCCTTAAAATGATTAAAATTCTCGGAAATCTTGCAAATCCTGTGAAATCTTTAAAAATACCTCAAAACCTTATAGGTCCGGTAAAATTGTTCCGTATCTTTCAAAATTATAGAATATTTATTATCATAAAATATTTCAAACACTTTGAAATCCCTTCAAATTAATGAAATTAATGATTAATTTCTTGGAATCTTTTCAAAATCCCTAAATTATTTCAAATTAAAAGCTCTTGAAATGTCTTAGACGTTTTAAAAATACCCAAAAACTTTAAAAATCCCTTCAACTTATTGAAATCTATTAAAAATTTCTCGGAATCTTTAAAAATACCGTGAAATATTTCAAGAGAATTCAAGACAATTCAGAAACAGGTATAGACTAGCGTTTCTTCAAACAAAAATTCCAGGACTTTTCTAGGTTTTCCAGGACATAAATTTACATTTTTCCAGGTACTTTTTTACAGTAAAAAAATAATACTTTCCACGAAACATAGTAAAAATTGTATTTCTAGTGGAACTGACAAAGTGCCATATGCGAAATTTCTCTTACGCCCCTAAAATCGGATTTTATAGAACAAAAAGTTTATTTTGGTATTGTTCATTTTATCACCGTGAAACATCACGACACTACAATAGAAAATATTCAAACTTTCTCTTTTTTTCAGTGTTGAAAACAATTTAATGAAACTTTTAAAATTCAATATTTTATTGCTGTTTATAATTTAGCTAATTTAGTTTTATTTGAAATTAAATAATGAAATTGTCAACAAATAAGTTGATTTTTTCACCGAATTCTTAATAAGAACGGTGAATTTTAAATCCAAAAGGACGAATTTTCTGTCGAAATAGGCGAATGTTCAACAAAACAGTTAAATTTTCAACCAAAACTTGAACCATAAATAGTTGAATTTTCGACAAAAAGACGAATTCTTAACGAAAAATTAAATAGTTGGTATTTCAAAAACAACAAAAAAACGAAATTTCAAAAAAATAGTTAAATTTTCAACCGAAGACTTGAATTTAAAAAAGAAATCAACAAAATTGTTAAATTTTGAACCAAATAGTTCAACTTTTAACCTACAAAGATGAATTCTTAACCAACACGACAAATTTTCAACAAAGAAAATTAATTTTCTACCAAAAAATGACAAATTTTCAACAAAATATACCAATTTGCAAACATATAATAACATAGATTTTCAACGGAATAGTTGAATTTTCTACTAAAGACCATAAATTTCCATCCAAAAATGGAAGTTAAATTTTCAGTTAAAAAAATTAATTTTCGTAGAAAAAAAAAGTTTTTCAACAAAATAGTTAAATCTTCAACCAATATAATAAATTTGAAGGAAAGTAGTTTAATTTTCAATCAAGTAGTTGAATTTTCAATTAGGAAAATTTTTTATTTCTACCAAAAAGGATAAATTTACTGAAAAAATATGAATTTTCAACCAAAACTGGAATAGTTAAATTTTCAGCAAAAAATAATAATAATTTTGATGCAGAAAAAATCATTTTTGACAGAATAGTTCAATTTTCAACAAATAAAATGAGTTTTTAACTAATTAGTTCTACGTTCAACCAAAAGGTTGAATTTTAAACCAAAAAAGGGAATTTTTAATGAAAAATTTAATAGTTGAATTTTCAATTCAAAAAATTAATTTTCATACAAAAATACAGTTTTTTCAACAAAATAGTTCAATTTTCAACCAATAAGATGATTTTTCATTAAAGTTTTTTTTAGATTCCAACCAAGTAATTGAATTTTTAATTAAAAAAATAATTTTTCTAATAAAAAGAGATGTATTTACAACAAAAAAACGAATTTTCAATAAAATAGTTAAATTTTTAATCTTTAACCAAATAGTTTAACTTTTAACCTACAAAGATGAATTCTTAACCAAACGACGAATTTTCAACAAAGAAAATGAATTTTCTACCAAATTTTCAAGACAAATTTTCAACAAAATACACCAATTTACAGACGAATAGTTTAATTTTTAACTGAAAATGATTAATTTTCAGTAAAATAGATTTGAACTAAATAGCTGAATTTTGAACCGAAGAAAGGAATTTTCAACTAAAATGATGAACCTGCCATTCTGCAACCGAAGAATGAATGTTTAATAAAGTAGGTCAACTTTTAACAAACAAAACACAAATTTTCTACAAAACAGTTGAATTTTCAATCCGAAATTATTAATTTTCTACCAAAGAGTCGAATTTTCTAATCAAAAAGACGAATTTTCAACAAATAAAGATTTTTCAGCCAAGACAGAAAAAATGTCAAAGAAATTGTTGAACATTCAACCTAAAAGACAGCATTTTCAACCAGAAAATATTAATTTTCAACAAAAAAGTTCATTTTTAACCAAAAAAATTGCAGTTTTAATCAAAAGAGAGAAAATTTCCACCAACAGGATTAGTTTTCTACCAATAAAGACCAATTTGTGACTTAAAAAAATGATTAAATTTCAGCAAAAAAA
>CAKNXH010059518.1:12848-24409 GCA_932178445.1 Andricus quercusramuli
AACGAATAATGTAATAGTAGATATTTCAAATAAAAAGTATGACTTTTTAATCAAAATTGTTGAATTTGCAACCAAATAATAAAATTCTTCACTACAATTACAGTCGTCAGGATGAAGCAACTGTAAGAGAAGAAATAAAAATACAAGGCAAATAAATTCCTAACTAAAATAATTCCTAGTCCCAAATATCGTTTTCAAAATTCTTTATATTTGCCCCGACCAATTTTTCACTTGCTCTAACCATTAATATTCAAATACCATTTCGATTGTAGTTTCGTGATTTTCACCGTGACAAAATAAACAGTGTCTTGTTAAAAAGGTAATGTTTTTTCGATCAGCAGAGAAAAAGTTTTAAAAACTATTTTTTCTTTGAAAGAACAAAAATTCCAGAGCCACGAGTATGATCTTTTCATTCAAAGAAGTGACAAAAAAGTATTTACTTTTTTCTGGATTCGAAAAAAAAGTAGGGGGGGGGGGGTGAAAATTAAAAAAAAAATTGTCCACCCTAATGTATTCAGTCTTAAAAAGAAGTCAAAACAAATATTGTCAAATAATTTTAATACCTTCTACAAAAAATTTCATAATACTAATTTGCTGGTTCCAATTTATCTGTAATTTAATTATTACAAATGCTGATGATACTTTAGCGTTTCTACAGAAAATGATTAATTGTAAGTTAATATCAAAAGTTTAAATTTGATTCTCCATTTAATCATTTCCTTCGATTGATTTTTCCTAAAGAATTGAAGCCTACATGCGTTCCATTAAAATGATGAACATGAGCAAAAAAATCCTACTCCATGAAAATCATGCTACAATGAACAATGAAACATGAATGATGACTACATTTTATTTTATTAGCATGCTTGAAGTTTATGAAGCGATGACAATGCCACAGTATTTTTAATTTTAAAAAGGCTCATAAGTTTATATTTAGCTTATTATGAATGATGAATGAAAATTTACGTATAAATTTGCCAATAAACACATATAATTAAAAATTTCGACATCAGGTTGGGTCGAAAAAACAAAATCATTTTGAACAATTTCAAGCTAAAAATATTAAAAAGTGAAAGATTATATTTTTGTTATAAACGGAAAACTTCTTAAATCAGAAGTTAAATTATTTTAATTTTAAATAATTTTCTTTTAATTTAAAAATCCTTGAAAAGCTTGAACATTTTATTTCAAAATCTTGAAACATCTACATGTTGTTTTACATTTTTTCAAATTTTAAATTAGTTTAGAAATTTTTTCGAAATTCTATACAAAAATCTTTTAAAATGATTTCAATTATTCCTAATTTTTTTTAAATCTTGCAAAATTAAAAATATTTCCTTGAAATTTTCCAGCTTCATTTTTGAAAATTTCGGAAATCTTTTTGAGTATCTTTAACTACTCTCTTTAAATTAATTTTTCAAAATAAGAAGTCGATTTCAATTTTCCTAGGAATTTTAAGAAAATGTTTTCAATTCTTTTAAAGCCTTTCACAATTCTTAAAAATCTTTTCAGTTTTTTGTTCGAAATCGGCACAAATCTATATTTTGTCTAGGAATAATAATAATAATAATAATTCAACAACATTTTTTTCAACGAGTTTTTTTCTCGATTTCAACATCATTTGATTAATTTTTATATTTATTTTTAATATATTTATAATTTATTTCTAATATTTATAATTAAATAAAGAATATAAAAATTGAATATTTCTAATTTATTTATGATATATTCATTTTTATAATTATATTTTTATTTATATTTTATATTTTTATATTTTCATATTTTTATTTGATTTATAATTACTGATTTTAAATGAACAGGCAAATATTTATAAATATTAAGCAATTGTTCTTGTCCTTGATTGAATAAAATCAAATTTTAAACTAAAACAATATTTTAAATGTAATAAAAGTCGTTAAGTTTGAATATATTGTTTTGATTTTATTTAATAATTATTAATAGTTTATAAACTTTCAATCAGAAAAACTTTCCAATAGAAACAGTTTAATCTTTAACGTTAAAATCTGAAAATTCTTCAATTTTGAACTGATTTCGAATCGTCTTGTAAAATCTATTATTATTCACTTGCTAATCCTTAATGTACAGTTCAATTTTAAAAATTATTATAATTTATATTCACAGTTGATCAACTAAAAAAGTTTTTTATCCAATTTTCGATTTCCAAAATTTTTTTTCGACCCACCCGATTCCACATACATTGATAACATGAAAACTAATTTGAAAAGCACAATGTGGATGAAAAATGATTTTCCGTAACTAAATGGCAGTGAAAATATTAAAAAATACTTTGAAAATGTCTTTGAAAAAATAGCAGGAAATAAAAAAAAAATAATGTAGTTGACAGGATGCAAGGGAACAAACAAGAGTAATGTAATGTACTTACGATGCACAAGCGTCACCGTTGCGTACTATGTTCTTTTTAATAATAATTACTTGTGGTTGAACCTGAAATACATAACATGGAACATTCCAAATAATATTCCACTCTTGACAAATCAAATTTAAATTATATTTTGTTGCATTCAGGGTGGCCGCAAAATTTCGTTTTTAAAATTACCTGACTGTTTCCTAATTATTCCCTGACTAATTTTCTAATTATCCCTGACCATTAGTATTTAAAAACCAAAATTCTGATCGTGTAAAATTTGTAATATAGAATCTTTTATCAATTAAATTAAACCGTTTTTCTTTTAAATTTATAAATTTTGAATTTATTATCTTCAGGACTGCCACAGCCTAATTTTCTTGAAAAAATTGAACCATTCAAACCTAAAAAGTAACCAACACAAATAATGTTACCAATGTTCTTTTTAATTTAAAAGAACTCAAAAGAATGCGATGAAATTGGTAAGAATTCCAGGTGAATTTTAACAAATTCAGGATAAATTCATAAGATATCAAAACAATTGAAGTTAAATCTAAAAGAATTCAAAATAATTGGAAGAAAATAAAAAAAACCAAAAATTCCATTCATTTCAGAAAAATTGGAATGAGTTTAGAGGAATTTAAGGGATTCGGTAAGAGAATTCGATGAAATTCATAAAAATTCAAGGTGAATATAAATAAAATTCATCAAGTTTAAAATGAGTTTAGACAAATTTAAGAGAATTGAAAAAAATTTGACGAAATGCTTAAGAATTTAAGATGATTTTAAAAGACTCCACGATAACTTGAATAAAAACTTTTTTTTTATAAAGAAGGTAATGTAAAATCGTTCCATATCTTCCAAAATTTTAGGAAATTCTTTAAACCCCTTTGAATTATTAAAAATACCCTAATATACTTGAAATGCTTTGAAATATTTTGAAATGACTTGAAATTTGTTGAAGCTTTTGAAAATTCCTTGGAATTTTTTAAAATACCCTAAAACCTTTAAAATTCTTTGAAATCACTAACAAATTACTGAAATATATTAAAAATACCCTAAGATATTTCAAATCCTTTAAAATCTTTCGAAATTCTTTGACTTTTTTGAAGTCCTAGGAAATGCTTCGGAATTTTTAAAAATATCCTAAAAATTTTAAAATTCTTTAATTTCTTTTATTTCTTTAAATTCTTTTGAAATTCCTTGGATTTTTTTTAAATACAGTAAAATATTCCAAATTCTTTTAAATCTCTTCAAATTATTGAAATCAACTAAAAATTACTTGAAAACTTTTAAAATACCGTAAAATATTTCAATTTCTTTGAAAACCCGTCAAATGAAATGAAAATTCATTGGTATCTTTTAAAACATATTTCAAATTCTTTAAAATCTTCTGAAATCCCTTACATTAAGAAAAAAACCTCTTGAAAATGCATTGCAATTATTTTAAAAAATATGGAATTTCTAAAAATACTTTGAAATCATTTTAAATTATTGAAATATATTTTAAACATCCTAAGACATTTCAAATCCTTTGAAATCCTTTAAAATTGTTTAAAAAGCTCTTGAAAATTCATTAGAATTATTAAAAATACCCTAAAATATTTCAAATGTTTTGAAATCTTTTGAAATCTCTTGACATTTTTCAAAGCTTTAGAAAATTCCTTGGAATTTTCAGAAAACCTTTTAAATCTTTGAAATATCTTTAAAATCACTGAAAACTATAAAAAAAACAACTTAAAATTCTTTGGAATATTTTAAAACATCGTAAAATCTTTTAAATTCTTTTTTAATCTTTAAAACATTTAGAATTCTTTTTATTCTTTAAAACCCTTAAAATTCTTTTTAATCTTTAAAACCTTTGGAAATATTAAAAAATCTTTGAAACACTACCAAATCCCTCAATTCTTATTAATAAATTTTTTGAAATTTATTAAAATCTCTTGGAATCTTTTAAAATCCCTGGAAACTTTTTAAGGCTCTTGAAAATGCCCTGGGAAATTTCAAAAGTACCCTAATATCTTTCAAATTTTTTGGAATACTTTCAAATTATATATTGAAATATATTAAAAATTCCTTAGAATCTTTTAAAATACCCTAAAATATTTCAAATGCTCTAAAATCTTTTGAATTTTTTTATAACCCTAGAAAATTCCTTGGAATTTTTAAAAATACCCTAAAATATTTAAAATATCTTCACAATCCTCAAAAAAAACTATTGAAATCAACTGAAATTTTGTTGGAATCATTTAAAATGTCCCAAACTCTGTATTTAAAATTCTTTTTAATGTTTGAAAATATTTTAACATCTTTGAAACACTACGAAATCCCTCAATTCTTATTGATAAATTCTTTGAAAATGTATCAAAAATATCTTGAGAGCTTTTAAATACTTCAAAATCATTGAAATTCTCGAAAGAAGCTCTTGGAAATTCCTTGGAAGTTTTTAAAATACCTCAAAATCTTCAAAATCTTTTGAAATCCCTTCAAATTATTGAAATCTATTAAAATTTTCTTGGAATCTTAAAAAATACCCTGAAATATTTCAAAAGAATTCAAGACAATTCAAAAATAGATATATACCTACATTCAATAGTAGTTAACCCATGGGTTAATTTATTAAACCAAAAGTAACTAAAGTGATATTTTCATTTAAAGAAAGTAACCATAGTGATTTTATCTGAAAAATTGACTAGAAAGTAATTTGATAAAAAGGTGACTGTGTGACAACCCTGATTATTCTTGACAGTTACATCTTACAAAATTTCCCTGACTTTTGCGATTTTTTTTCTTCAAAATCCCGGACTTTTCCCTGATTAAAAAAATTCCCAAATTTCCAGGTTTTCCAGGTTTTCCATGACCTGCGGCCACCCTGGTATTGTAATCTGAAGAATAAAAAAAGTTTAATATAAATTGAAAAATATTAAATTTATCTTTTTAAATAATTGTTCAAGTACGATTTGATTAACAAAATTGTTCAAAAGCAAATAACAAGCTCATTCTGCATGAGGAAATGAGTGAATTCATAATTTAACTTTTTTTTCAAACCGCAATATTCGATGCAGTTTAAAAATTTTAGAAGCATTATTACCAGCCAAAGATACAAAAGTTAAACAATTTTATGAATTAATGATTTGCTGCAGAATTGGTTAATTTTCAGTGAAAGCTAGAAGAATATAAACTGAAGAAGAAAGTGAAAGACGCATGGATGATTTTTTAAAATTCATAATGTTATCATCAATTATAATGTATTCTACTCTTGTTTCGTTCAGATTATTCCTGAATCTTAAGAGGAATATTTCCTGAAAATAGAAAAATTTAGCCTAAAGTTCAGGGTTATTTCTTCTCTATTTTAAATATTTTCCTACGCAATTAACACACTAAACTATATACAATAACACATAATAGAATTATAAGATTGCTAAGTATAAAATGGATTAAAAAGAGAGCAAACAAAAAGCTGAAATCTAAAAAGTTGAATACCTTTAAAACACACACTTTTCATTCATTAAAGAAACTAAATTCCTTTGCATGATAAATGTTTATCGTGGGATTTGAGTTCTTCGCAAAGCAGGGGAAAACGAAACTCATATTTTTATTCGAAAAACTTACCGGGACGTTAATGCTCTTATCGCTCTTCTTGGAGAAGGTACCAATCTTGAGTGACTAGACTGTCGACTACTAAAGAGTGCACCAACAACCAGACCAGTAACAAACAAAAAAAATATTTTTACTTGATAAAAAGCGTTCTACTTTTGTAAAAAAAAAAATAAAATAGAAAGGGTGTCACTGAAATCAGCAACGTTTATAAACAAAAATATTTTAAAATTTTTTATTGCACAACTAAATTGTTTGCAGGGTGTCTACTTTTCAATTCAAAATTTGGATTTTCAAAAAGATAGATGAATTTTTAACAAATAGTTGAATTTTCAACCAAAAAGATTAATTTTTTACCAAAAATACGATTTTTCAAAACATATCATTTTTTTTTAATTTTTATTTAATCTGTTTTATTTTATTAAATTAAATTATTAAATTAAACTGTTAAACATTAAACTGTTTCTATTGAAAAGTTTTTCTGATTGAAAGTTTATAAACTATTACAAATTTTTAAATAAAAAAAAAAGGTTAATAATTCTCAATTAAAAAATTCAATTTTTAACTGAAAAAGATCAATTTTCAAACAAATAGCTTGATTTTCAACTGAAATGCTTAATCTTTAACTGAAATAGTTGATTTTTTAACCAAAAAGAAGAAAAAACAAATTATCAACAAAAACAAAACTAATTTTCAAAAAAATTGTTACATTTTCAAACAAAGTGATGAATCTTCAACTGGAATAGTTGAATTTTCAACCAGAAAGATTAATTTTCTACCAAAAAGGCGATTTTTCAAAAAAAATACATCAGTTCTCAATCAAAAAGTTCAATTTTCAACTAAAAAAGATCAATTTTCAAACAAATAGCTGAATATTGAACTAAAAAAGATCACTTTTCAACCAAAAATGAAATAGTTAAATTTTCATTTAAAAAAAAATTAATTTTCCACACACAAAATTTTTTTTTTAAAAACAAATTCAATTTAACTTTCAAACAAGTAGTTTTATTTTTAAGCAAAAAGATCAATTTTCAACTAAAATGATGAATACCTAGCTGGAATATTTGAATTTTAAACCAAAAAAATGAATTTTCTACCACAAAAACGATTTTTCAACAAAATACTGGAATTTTCACCGGAAATGATCAATCTTTAACTGGAATAATTGATTTTTGAACCAAAAAGAAGAATTTTCAACCAAGAAGATTATTTTTAATAAATAAGACGAATTTTCAATAAAATACATGAATTTGAATAATAATTTAAACAGATTTTTATTATATCTTCTTATAATTTAAATTCAGTGCATACTGTAGATAAAATTACGGTGGTCACTATATTAAAATCAATTCAAATCGTTTCAAATTCCTAACTTTTCAAGGAAAAATATGGCATTTTCAACAGAACAGATGAATTTTTAACAAAATAATTGAATTTTTAACTAAAAAAGATCAGTTTTCGACCAATAAATAAAATAGTTATATTTTCAGTTAACAAATTAATTTTCCACAAAAAAAAAATCATCCAGAGTGATGAATTTTCAACTAAAATGATGAATCTTCAACTGGAATATATAAATTATAAATATATATATATATATAAAATAAAATTAATTTTCAAACGATAAGATTAATTATCTACCAAAAAATACGACTTTCAACAAAATACATGAATTATCGACGAATTAGTTGAATTTTAAATTAAAAAAGATCAATTTTCAACCAAATATTTAAATTTTTAACTAAAAAAGATAACTTTTCAAAAAAAATGTTGAACGAAAAATTTTTTTAATTGAAAATTCATGTATTTTGTTGAAAAATCGCCTTTTTGGAATAAATTAATATTCTTAATTGAAAATTCATCTTTTTGGTCGAAAATAAACTGATTAAAAGTGAAATGCTTTTGTTAAAAATTCATCTTTTTGGTTTAAGATATATCTATTCCAGTTGAAAATTAAGTTTTTTAACTGAAAATTTAACTATTTCATTTGTGGTGGAAAATTGGCATTTTTACTTGAAAGTTTAACTAATTCGTTGATAATTCATGTGTTTTGTTGAAAATCATATTTTTTTGTAGGTAATAAATTTTGTTGTTTGACAATTAATCTTCTTGTTTGAAAATTTGTCTTTTTGGTTGAAAAAAAACCTAAATGCTTAAAAGTGGAACTCTTTTGTTAAAAAATCATCTTTTTGGTTTAAAATTAAAATATTCCAGTCAAAAAGTAATTTTTTAAATAAAAAATTTCAAGCTACAAAGATTTATTTTCAACCAAGAAAATTAATTTATACCAAAAAAGATGAATTTTCAACAAAATACATGAATTTTCAATTGAAAAAGATAATTTTTTAACCAAAAATTGAGTAGTTAAATTTATAGTTACAGAAATTAGTGTTTAACCAAAGAGATGATCTTTTAACTACAATGTTGGAATATTTCACTGGGATAATTGCATTTTTAGTTTGAAAACAATTATTTGCAATAAAAAAAATGAAAAAAAAGTTAATGTTTCCACTGAAATAGTTAGATTTTCAGTAAAAAACTTAATTTTCTGCCAAAGATAAAAATAATTTTCAACAAAATAGTATAGTATAGTTTTTTAATAATTTTAAATGACTGTTTATCTCTTTCAAGATCTTAATAAATTCTACTTTCTCATGAACAATTTTATGCACCGAAATTAGAGAATAAAGAAATTCACAAATCAAAATTAGATTTAATTTTTTATTGAATTCTGCCATTAAAGAAAGTTTTATACGTTTTATTTGTTATGTTTTAAATCCTTCTCATAATCAAGAATATTTCCTCTTCTAAAAATGCCTTGACTAATAATTAAATCGTGATACTTAAAAGTATAATAAAATATTTATGTTCAAGATTTGTTATTCCATCCTTACTTTCATAAAGCTTGGCCATCCCCTTTTCCAACTTCCCCAATTTTTCAGGGCAAATCGCAGCCATTTTTAAATCCATAATAACAAATTTTTAAATATCAAGAGTTCTACAAATTTATGAAAAGAAATCTCTTGAAAATCTTTTAAAATAACTTGGAAATCTTTGAAATCCTTTTCAATGACTGAAGAAATTTTTGTTTCGTTTATAAACTTTGGGAATTTCAGTGACACTAAAAAGGTTATAAAAATCATTATTAGTAGGCACCACTATTCACTACAATAACATCTACTAAATTAAAGAGATTTTATTTTCGAGAAATTTATTTCAAAGCATGCAGGAAATTCTACAAATGAGTATTTTTTAAATCATTCTCAGGTTCAGCTTTGTTAGTTTATCCATCTTCTCAGTTCAGATTTTTCTATTACTCATTCTGCCGCACTTCTTGTTTCTGTGAAGTATATTCCATATTCATGCAATAAAATAAATAAATACATACATTCTAATGCACGCATTTTAAAAGATATTTAAATAATATCTAAAAGTAGAACGTTATTTCGCACAAAAGAAAAGAAGGAAGTTTGAAAATATTTTTATTTAAAAGTGTAATCTCTTCAGGAATTATTTATTTATAATAATTATTATTATTTATAATTATAAATTCACTCACGTGACGAAAAAAATTCACCAATAAATAATACCAATTTCTCATCAAATAAAAAAGGAAGCAGCGCCAATTTTGTAATCTCTTTTTCTTACCTCCTTCTCAGATTAGTATTTTAAACGTTCAATAACTTATACATTTTGAAAATAAAACTGACCTGGAAGAAGGACTGGGTAGAGCCAAATGCCTTTGCTCGGGGCGTCGTCTGTGAGAAGAACCAGATGGTCCTCCAATTGCACCCATTGAGCGTCGTGTGCGATTTTCCCATTCCTTATTAAATGTTTCAGCTTCCTCTGTAAAATGAAAAATAGTATTAATAATAATTTTAGAGCTTTATCAAGTAGATTTCATATATTCCCCTCGATTGCAAAACAATTTTGAACGAAATGTATCGAATTTTCAAACTAAAAAGATCAATTTTCTACCAAAAGATGAATTTTCAATAAAAGTTGAGTTTTCAAGTTAAAAAGTCGAAAATTAAAAAAAAAAACAGTTGATTTTTGGACTCGAAAAGATGAATTTTCAACAAAAAACTTAACTATCAACCAGGAAAGATGAACTTTCAACAAAATAGTCCAATTTTTAACCAAAGATATTAATCTTGAACTAACAAAATGAATTTCTAACAATGTATTTCAACTTTTAAGGAAGCAGTTGAATTATCAACAAAGAAAAATGATTTTCTAACAAAAATGAAGAATTTTCAACAAAATACATGATTTATCAACCAAATAGTTGAATTTTTAACGAAATAGTTCATGTTCAAACGAAAAAGATGATTTTTCAACCAAATAGTTACATTTTCATCATAAAAAAAAATTCTTTTTCGCCCAAACAGTTGCACTTACAAATAGTTGAACTTTCATACAAAAGGGAAGAATTTTCAACAAGAAAGTTGCATTTTCAATCTACGAAGATGAATTTTTAAACAAACGGTGGAATATTCGAACAAAAAAGATTAAAATTCAACGAAAAACGTTAAATTTTTAACCAAATAATTGAATCTGCAAACCAAAGAGACGAATTTTTTAAAAGACATTTCAATTTTCAACCAAGAACTTTTGTACCAAAAAAGATGAAGTTTCAATCCAAAACGACGAATTTTCAACAAGGCAGTTGAATTTTCGGTGAAAAAGATGACTTTCTAACAAAACAATTCAATTTTAGACAGAATAATTAAATTTTCAACAAAATAGTTTGTATTGTTAACCAAATAGTTGAATTTTCAACAAGAAAAAATAACTATCAACCAATAAATTGCATTTATAAAAAAATAATTGAACTTTCAACCAAAAGGCACGAATTTTTTAGTTTTCAGGTTACAAAAATTAATTTTTAACCAATAAATGACGAATTTTCAACGCAAAAGTTAATTTGTCAATCAAAGAGATAAATCTTCAACTAAAAAAATTGAATTTCTAACAAATTACTTTAACTTTCAACACAGCAGTTAAATTTTCAACAAAGAATAATAATTTTCCACCAAAACGGACGACTTTTCAACAAAATACATGATTTTTCGGCCAACTAATTGAATTTTCCAACAAAAACGTTCAATTTTTAACCAAAAACGGAATACTTAAATTTTCAGTTAGAAAAATTAATTTACAACAAAAAAAGCGAATTTTCAACAAAATAGTTTAATCTACAAGTAATGAAATGAATTTTTAACAAAGTAGTTCACCTTTCAATCAAGTACTTTATTTTTCAACCAAGATGACTAATTTTCAACCCAAAATGACAAATTTTCAACAAAAAATAATTACATTCTTCACAAAAAAGATGAATCTTCAATTAACAAAATGGATTTCTAACAAAGTACTTCGACTTTCAACAAAGAAGAATAATTTTCTACCAAATAAGACGAACTTTCAACAAAATGTTTCAATTTTTAACCAATGAAACGAATTTTTAACAAAGCATTTTTATTTTTAACGAAGAAGATTAATTTTTTACCAAAATAAAACGAATTTTCAACAAAACAAATAATTTTTCAACCGAATAGTTGATTTGTCAAATAAAACG
>CAKNXH010059524.1:1003-13173 GCA_932178445.1 Andricus quercusramuli
AGAAAAAAATGTCAATCAAATTGTTCAATTTTCAAACAGAAATATCCAATTTTCCACAGAATTTTAAATCCGAAAATGATTTTCAACAAAGAAAGTAAATTTTCAAACAAAAAAGACCAATTTTCTACAAAACAGTTGAATTTTTAATTCCCGAAAATAAATTTCAACAAACAAAGTCAATTTTCAACTAAACAATTAAATTTCGAATCAAGAAAATGAACTCTTTAACAAAAAAATGAATTTTTCATAAAGTAGTTCAGCTTAAAACCAAGTAGTTGAATTTTCAACCAAAAATGGCTTTAATTCTGAATCAAAAATAGTCAAATTCATCCAAAAAAACGAATTTCCAAAAAAACAATTGATTTTTCAGGAAAGAAAGAAAAAATGTCAATCAAATTATTCAATTTTCAAAGTAAAAAAGAAATGTTCCACAAAGCAGTTGAATTGTAAATCTCGAAAATAATTTTCAAAAAAAAAGTAAATTTTCAACAAAAAAAAAGACAAATTTTCCATAAAACAGTTGAATTTTAAATCCTAAAATAATTTTCAACGAAAAAAGTAAATTTTAAAACAAAAAAGATAAAATTTCCACAAAACAGTTGAATTTTAAATCCTAAAATAGTTTTCAACAAAAAAAGTGAATTTTCAACAACAAAAAAATAAATTTTAAAACAAAAATGACAAATTTTTCACAAAACAGTTGCATTTTTAATTCCCGAAAATAATTTTCAACAACAAAAAAAGACAAATTATCTACAAAACAGTTGAATTTTATATCCGAACCTATACATTTTCAACAAAAAAAGTTAATTTTCAACTAAACAGTTCAATTTCGATTCGAAAAATGAACCCCTCAACAACAAAAAAATGAATTTTTCACAAAGTAGTTCAGCTTAAAACCAAGTAGTTGAATTTTCAACCAAAATGGCTTTAATTTTGAATCAAAAATAGTCAAATTCATTATCAATTATTTCAACTAAAATAATGAAACTTTAACAAAAAAATGCAATTTTTAACAAATTAGTTTATTTTGTAGCCAAATAAGAAAATTTAAAAATATCTAAAAATCGAAAATAAAATAAAAGGTCAATTAAATTATTGAATTCTTAACCAAAAATGAAGAATTTTCAACGAAATAGGTACATTTTCAACAGAATAAATGAATTTTAAAACTAAATTCATTATTCTTCAACCCAAAAGCTGAATTTTTAACAAAGCATTTGATTTTTCAGACCAGAAAGAAACAAATTTCAACCAAATTGTTGAATTCTCAAACCAAAAATAGAAATTTTCCACAAAATAGTTGAAATTTAAATCCAAAAATATGCATTGTCAACAAAAAAAGTTAATTTTCAATTTAACAGTTGAATTTTTTATTACTGTTAAATAACCAAATTAAACATATGAACTTTATACAGAATATTTGAATTTTCAACGACAAAAATGTTTATTTTCAACTAAAATAATGAAACTTTAACCAAAAAAATCAATTTTTAACCAATTAGTTTATCTTATATCCAAATAAGAGAATTTAATACTTGATCTTTCAAAAAAAAAATTTAATTTTAAATCTAACAAAGCTCAATTCACCCAAAAAGACGAAATGTTAACACAAAAGTTGATTTTTTATATAAAAAATGTTTTACAATCAAAAATAAAATAAAAGGTCAATTAAATTATTCAATTCTCAACCAAAAATGACGAATTTTCAACGAAATAGGTAAATTTTCAACCAAAGAGATGAATTTTCAACTGATGTGATTAATCTTCAACCCAAAAGCTGAATTTTTAACAAAGCAATTGATTTTTCAGAACAAAAAGAAAAAAATTTCAACCAAATTGTTGAATTTTCAAGCCAAAAAGACACATTTTTCACAAAACTTGAATTTTTTTATTCTTTTATTTATCAAGCTTCAAATCTACAAAAAGATTTATTCGCTATGAAAGTTGATTTTTTATACTTTTTTTTTATTTTCTTCATTTGATTATTTGGATTAATTTTCATTCTTTTAATAACTTTATTTATTTTTTCTTACCGTTTTTATTCTATTTATTTCTTTTTTTTTCTGTTTTATTTATTTTCTTTATTTTATTGATTTGATTAATTTTCATTACTTTTTTATTTTCTTCATTTTTTTAATTTCCTATATTTTCTATATTTTAACAATTTTCTTTGTTTTCTTGACCTTTTTTATGTTCTGTATTACATTCATTTTTTTTATTTTCGTTATTTTCTTAAGTTTCTTTATTTTACTAATAGTCTTCATTTTATTAATTTGATCAATTTTCTCCATTTTATTAATTTTCTTTATTTCATTAATTTTCATAACTTTCTTTGTGTCCTTCATTTTATTATTTGGATTAATTTTCTTAATTTTTATTTTTATCACTTCATTTATTTTGTTTTTTCTTTATTCTTTTATTCTATTTATTTCTATAATTTTCTTCATTTTTTAAAAAAAAATTTTGCATTTTCTGCACTTTCTTTTTTCTCTGTTTTATTCATTATCTTTATTTTATTAATTTGATTAATTTTCATTACTTTTTTATTTTCTTTATTTTATTATTTATTTTCTTAATTTTTATTATTTTAATCACTTCATTTATTTTATTTTTTCATTTTATTTATTTCCATAATTTTCTTCGTTTTTTTAATTTCCTATATTTTCTTGACCTTTTTGATTTTTTGTATTATATGAATTATCTTCGTTTTCTTTATATTTGTTATTTTCGTAATTTTCTTTACTTTTTTCTTCTTCATTTATTTTATTTTTTCTTAACGTTTTTATTCTATTTATTTCTATAATTTTCTTCAGTTTATTAATTTTATACATTTTCATTACTTTTTTTATTTTCTTCATTTTATTATTTAGATTAATTTTCATTATTTTAATAACTTTATTTAGTTTTTCTTACCGTTTTTATTCAATTCTCAACTAAAAATGACGAATTTTCAACAAAATAGGTAAATTTTCAATCAAAGAGATGAATTTTCAACTAATGTGATTAATCTTCAACCCAAAAACTGAATTTTTAAGAAAGTAGTTGAACTTTTAACTAATTAATGGTATTTTCAACCAAAAAAGATGAATTTTCAATGAAAAATATAATTGTAATTTAAAAAAATATATATATAATATATATAATTGCAATTCATCCAAAAAATCCAAATTTTCAACAAAATAGTTACATCTTCAACACACAGAGAGAAATTTTTTTACTAAAATGATCAATCTTTAATCCAAAAGCTGAATTTTTAACCAAGCAGTTCTACTTTTCGCCAAGTAATTGACTTTCAACCCAAAAAGGCGAATTTTCAACAAAAATAGGTACAATTTCAACTCAAAAAGATCAATTTTCAACTAAAATGACGACCATTTAAGCAAAAATTTCAAGTTTCAATAAAGTAGTCGAACTTTTAGTCAAGTACCTAGTTAAATTTTCAACAAAAAATATGAATTCTTAACGAAAAATATAATAACATCGATAATATTTTAACAAAAAAATACAAATTTGTAAGAAAAGAGTTGAATCTTCAAACAAAAAATATTAATTTTCAACCAAAAAGTGACTTTTTAACCAAAAATTATGAAATTACCACCGAAAGAGATAAATTTTCAAACCAAAAAGACGAATTTTCAAAAAACAGTTGAATTTTTGGTCGAAAAAGATTGAGCAATCAGCGAAACAAAATTTCAACTAAATTATTGAATAATTGACCCAAAAAGATTAATTCTCTACAAACCAGTTGAATTTTCAACCCCAAAGGATGACTTTTTAACAAAATTGTAAATAATTAAATTTTCAACCAAGTTATATATTTAAAAAAAATACATTAGAAAACAAATTGATCAGAATAAGGAATCAAAATCTATCTCCTGACAAAAATATATTTAAAACAATTTAAAGTTAACACGAGCATTTGAAAATTTTGCTCTTTATCTATTTTTCAATTCGAGCAAAAATAGAAAAATAGAAATGCTCGTGTTAACTTTAAATTGTTTAAAATATATTTTTATCAGTAAAAAGTGCTCAAGTGTTTAACAGATTTTTCAAAATTGGCTAAAAAAAGTTTTAAAACGCAAAAATGGTTAGAAAATTTGCTGAAGAAAAAACTACAATATAGAAAGTTTTTTAATAAAAAACTAAATCCCCTTTTAATTCCCTTTTTTTTAGAAAAATGGACTGTTTATTCTAAAATTGAACTGATTGGGACCGAAAGGACAGAATTTGTTGGATAAAATTACCCGATACGAATTTTCAAAATCCCTCTGAACATTTCGGGATTCGTTCCTATCAATCGACCACAATAAAGCAAAACTTCTTGCTGAAGAACTGCCTGGATGACATTGTGGGGCTGGATCGTAGAATAAACGACTGATTGAATTTCAGCTGGAGTCATTGGCTTGTCGAAAACGGTTTCTTCGTGACCAATAACACCCACAGTTATCTAAAACAAAATAATATCATTCAATTGGCTAAATAATTCAATATGCATAAATTTTTTCTTGCAAAATTAAAATAGCACTGAAAATTTAATTTAATTAGTCGAGAACATTTTTTTCAAACAAGTGTAAATCTTTTGTTTTAATTTTTAAAAAGTGTTCTTTTTTAATTTTTCGCGCGAAAAGGAGGATCTGCTGATTGGACGAAACAGCAGAAGTAGAGCTCAGCCAATCAGCAGTCCAAACAACCAACAGGAGTGAATGCGCATGCGCGCAGTACAATAATGCGTCCATAATGGCCGAGTTCTGCGAAAATTCAAATTTAATATATGAAAAATATTTTTTTTTGTACAAATTATTATTAAAAGTTTATAATTTCAGGGATCACAGCGAAAAAAGAGCTCAAGAAAGGGGAAATAGTGTAGTTTTCTCACGAAAAAGAGGAAAATAGGGGAAAGTTTAAACATTTAGTTTCATATGTCGAAAAGAGCAAACAATCTTCTTGTAAGAAATGTTACATTTTTAAATAATTTTCAGTGATTTTTCGTATGTATTTTTTTTTTGTAATATTCCTGAGAAAATTAGAGACGATTTTTTGATATTTCAGATGTTGAAAAAAGAATCTAGAAGATTTGAAAAAAATTACAGTATATTCCAAAATATTAGAAGAAATTCGAGTCTTTTAAAAAGATATTTAGGACTTTTAGCAGTTTGGAAGGAACAAAAAATATTTGATAAATTTTTGGAAATGCTTCCAAGTTTTAAAATATTTCAATCTATTCAAAACCTCTTCTAAATGTAAAAAATTCCCTCAAATTCTTCCAAACTTTCCTAGGAATTCAAAGAAAATTAGAAAAGAATTTTGAATATTTCAAATGTTTCCAAAAATAATCTAGAAGATTAAAAAAAATTTATTTGACAGAATTTTACAAAATATTAGGAAAAATTCGAGCTTTTTTAAAACATATTTAGGTCTTTTAAAAGTTTGGAAGAAATAAAAAATATTTGATAAAATTTCGGAATTGCTTCCAAGTTTTGAAATATCTTCAATCTATTTAAAACCTCTTCAATTCTTAAAAATATTTTTAGATGACTCGAATATTTCTTAAATTTTGAAAAATCATTCAAAATGTAAAAAAATTGCCTCAAATTCTCCCAATCTTTCCTAAGAATTTAAAGAAAATGAGAAAAGGTTTTTGGATATTTCAGATGTTTAAAAAAAATCTAGAAGATTTCAAGGCAATTTTTTCAATTTTCCAAAATTTTTTCAAAATTGTAGGGAAAATTCGTATCATTTTAAAAGATATTCGCAAATTTTTAAAGAATTTCTACCAAAAATGGAATACTTAAATTTTGAGTTTAGAAAATGTATTTTTAATCCAAATAAAACCAATTTTCAAAAAAACGGTTAAATTTTCAACCAAAAAAGACGACTTTTTAACCAAAAAAGTTAATAATTATTAATAATAATTAATTTTAAGATGATTGTAATTTTTCTTAAGATTCCAGGACAAATTCAAATTAATTTTTTGTTTGCAAATTTAATTTTATTTCTGGGAAAATATAGATTAATTTTTAACGTTTAAAATAAATTTTAAGAGAAAATTAAAAAAGATTTCAAAAGATGATTCAATGATTTCCTAAAATTTCAAAAAAGAATAGATATAGAAGAAATATTTCGAAAGAAACTTTGTAAAAGTTTCAGGCGAACGAAATTTGTTTCTAAAAATTCATCGATTTTTTTATTTTGTAAAAATAACTTTGAGAGAATATTTTTTTAAATATTTCAAAACTTTTGCAATGATTTCCTAAAATTTCGGAGAGGAGTGGGGAACATTTCTTAATTTTGAAAGATTTTTTTTAAATGTCAGGAAAAGCTTGAATCATTTTAAAAGATACTTAATATATGTAGAAGTTTTAAAAAATATTCAAAAATAATTTAAAATTGGAAGATTTCAAAAAATTTTAAGCAAAATGTAGATTCTTAAATATATCGAAAAAAATATTGAAACTTTTTAAGAATTTGAAAGATTTCAAGAGAACAAAATTATCTTAAGATTTCTGGGAAAATATAAAATGATTTTCTATTCTGAAAATAAATTAGAAGAGAAGATTGAAAAACAATTCAAAAAATTTCAGAAATTTGAAAGATTTAAAGAGAATGCAAACATTTTCTGAAGATTCCTAGCAAAATTTAAAAATTATTTCTGTTATAAAAATAATTTTAAGAAAATATTTTTTTCTTCAAGATTTAAAAACATTTGAAATCGTTTCTTAAAATTTCGGCGAGAAGTGGAGAAGATTTTAGGCCCATTTTCATAATTCAGTAGCTTTTTCTTTGAGCAATAAAAAAACAATTTTTACAAAACAGTTGAATTTTCAACCAGTAAATATAGATTTAAATTAAAAATTGATTTTAAACATTAATTTAAAGATTAAATTTAAATAATTCAATATCAACTTTAAAAAATTAATGTTTAACCACACAGCTGGATTTTTAACTACAACTATAGAATTTCCAATTGGAATAAGTTAAATTTTCAATTTAAAAAATTACTTTAAAAAAAACTAACTTTCAAAAAAATAGTTACATGTTCAAACAAAATGATGAATTTTCAACTAAAATTGTAAATCTTTAGCTGGAATAATTGACTTTTTGACCAAAAAGATTAATTTCCATCTAGGAAGATCAATTTTAACCAAAAAAGACGAATTATCAACTAAAAAAAGATAATTTTTTAATAAAAAATTGAATAATTGAATTCTCAGTCAAAAAATGAGAATTTGAAGCAAAGAAATGTATTTGCAACTTAAAATTTGATATTTCAACTCAAAAAGTAAATTATTAGCAAAGCAGTTCAAGCCACAAATACGATTTTTCTAAGAGACAGTTACATTTTTAACCCGAAAATGTAAAGTTTCAACAAAAAAGTTCATTTTCACCCAAAAATATGAATTTTCAATAAAACAGTTAAGTTTTCAACCAAAAAAGATGACTTTTTGAATGAATTGTTGAATTTTCAAACAGATAATAAAATTTGTAACCAAAAATAATTCTAAAAGATGAAAATTATACTAAAAGAGATCAATTTTCAAACCAAAAAGACGAATTGTCAATTTCAAGTATTAAAAAATTAATGTTTAACTGAGCAGGTACATTTTTAACTGCAACTATGGAATTTTCAATTGGAATAAGTTACATTTCAAGATAAAAAATTACTTTTAACAGAAAAAACTAACTTTCAAAAAAATAGTTACATTTTCAAAAAAAGTGATGAATTTTCAACTAAAAAAGATAATTTTTCAACCAAAATTTTGAGCTAAAAAAAAGAATTTTCAACCGAAAACCATCCAAAGAAAAAACAAGTTTTCAATGAAACAGCTCATTTTTCAACCAACTATATTAATTTTTTAATTAATTATTTAATTATTTAAATTATTATTATTAAATATTATTTATTAATTTTTAATAAATTAATTAATTTAAAAACAAAATTGTAAGGAAAGAGTTTAAATTTCAACCAAGTAATTTTATTTTCAACTTAAATGATAAATATTTAACTGGAATACTTGAATTTTTACCCGGAAACAATCATTTTTAAACAAGAAGTTTCCACCAAAATTATGAATCTTCAAAAAAAAATACATTTTCAAGAAATTAGTTCAATTTTTAACAAAATGGTTTAATTTTTTTGACTAAAAAAGATGAATTGTTAACGAAAAATATAATAGTTGATACAATAACCAAAAAAGATTTTAATCTAATATAAAAAACAGTGAAATTCATTTAAAAAAGACGATTTTTCAACAAAATAAGTTATTTTTCAACCAAAATGTTAAGTTTTTAAGCCAAAAAGACCAATTTTCATAAAACAGTTGAATTTTAAACCAGTTACTATGGATTTTTGACAAAAAAATTATCTGCCAACAAAATAGTTGAATTTTCTACGAAAACAGGGGAATCTTCAACCGAAAAGGACTTATTTTCAACAAAATAAGAGCATTTCTAACAAAAAAGATGAATTTTCAAACAAAATTATGTATTTTAAAACAAAAGGGCGATTTTCAATCAAGAAGCTTAATTGTCTATGAAAAAAGACGAACTTTAAACTAAAATTTCAACAGAAAAGATTTAAATTTTCATTTAAAAATTATCAATTTCAGCTAAATTGTGATTTTTATCAGGATTCAAAATAACTCAATTGATAGCCCTTTTTATAAATTTTACATACGAACAAATTATTATTTTATTGGTTTCCTCTAATTTTCCCGGCTCTAAGGTACCGAATTTAGTGAAAAAATTTCAATTTTTACATTTTTCACAAGTTTTTAAATAATACGATCAATGAATTAATTCATTTCGTCACGGTGGATCAAAAAAGTAACTAAGTTACTAAAAGTAACCCGTTCCAAGCCCTGTATTTCTTATATTCTGAACCGTTTTCTTGCTACATCGTTTAAACTGTCTCAGGGGTTTAAATTCCAGTTTAAAATGGGAAATTAGGAGAGGAGAATTAGAAGGAGTGAGAGGAGGGGAAGTAGGGGAAATGAAGGAGAGTGGAATTTAGGGGTAGCGATGGGAAGGAGTAGTAGGGTAAGGGAGGAGAGGGGAAGAAAAAGAGGGATGAGTAGATGAAGTGTAGTAGGGGAAGTGAGGAGAGGGGAAGAAGAAGGGGGATGAGTATGGGAGAAGAGTAGGGAGGAGTAGATGAAGTGAAGAGAGTGTAAGGAAAAGTGTAGTAGGGAAGGGAGGGGAGGACTGGTAGGGAAAGGGAGGGGAAGTGAGGAGAAGGAACTAAGGGAAGTGAAAAGAATGGAATTTAAGGGAAGCGATGGGAGGCATATTATCGGTAAATGAGCGTGAGTAGGGAAGTGAAAGTGATGGGAGAATTAGTAGGGAAAGGGAGGAGAGGGGAAGAAGAAGAGGAGGGAGGAGTAGGTGAAGTGAAGGGCAAGCAAGGTGAGGTATAGTGTAAAGGTAGGGCGAGGGAGGAATAACAGGGGCAGGGGGATGGGAGATTTGTTAGTAGTCGAAGTGAGGGAAGGGAATATGAAGAGAGTGGAAGTTGGGAAAGTGAGAAGAGAGGAAGAAGAAGAGGCACTATTAGGATAAGTGAGGAATTAGGGAAAGTGAGAAGAGAGGAAGAAGAGGCACTATCAGGATAAGGGAGGAATAAGGAAAAGTGAAGAGTTGGGAAGTAGGGAAAGTGAGAGAAGAGGAAGTGAAGAGAGTGGAAGTAGAGGAAACGATGGGAGGCGTATTATCGGTAAGTGAGAGTGACTAAGGAAGTGAAAGTGATGGGAAGGGTAATTGGGAAAGTGATGAGAGGGGAAGAAGAGGGATGAGTATGGGAGAAGAGTAGGGAGGAGTAGATGAAGTGTAGTAGGGGAAGTAAGGAGAAGAGAAGACGAAGAGGAGAGAGTTGTAGATGAAGTGAAGAGGGTATAAGGAAAAGTGTAGTAGGGTAGTAAGGGAAGTGAAAAGAGTGGAATTTAAGGGAAGCGATGGGAGGCATATTATCAGTAAGTGAGCGTGAGTAGGGAAGTGGAATTGATGAAAGGAGTAATAGGGAAAGTGAGGAGAGGTGAAGACGAAGAGATGGGAGGAGTAGGTGAAGTGAAGAGGGTGTAAGGAAAAGTGTAGTAGGGAAGGGAGGGGAGGAGTAGTAGGGCAAGGGAGGGGAACTGAGGAGAAGGATATAGGGGAAGTTAAGAGAGTGGAATTTAAGGGAAGCGTTGGGAGGCGTATTATTGGTAAGTGAGGGTGATTAAGGAAGTGAAAAAATGTAAGGAGTAGTAGGGAAAGGGTAGAGAGGAGAAGACGAAGAGGAGGGAGGAGTAGGTGGAGTGAAGGGGAAGCAAGGTGAGGTATAATGTAAAGGGAGGCGGAGGGAGGAATAACAGGGGCAGGGGGATGTGAGGAGATTTGTTAGTACTCGAAGTGAGGGGAGGGAATATGAAGAGAGTGGAAGTTGGGCAAGCGAGAAGAGAAGAAGAAGAAGAAGAAGAAGAAGAGGCATTATTAGGATAAGGGAGGAATTAGAGAAAGTGAAGAGTTGGGAAGTAGGGAAAGTGAGAAGAGAGGAAGAAGAGGCACTATTAGGATATGGGACGAATTAGGGAAAGTGAAGAGTTGGGAAGTAGGGAAAGTGGGGGGAGAGGAAGTGAAGAGAGTGGAAGTAGAGGAAACGATGGGAGGCGTATTATCGGTAAGTGAGAGTGACTAAGGAAGTGAAAGTGATGGGAAGGGTAATTGGGAAAGTGATGAGAGGGGAAGAAGAGGGATGAGTATGGGAGAAGAGTAGGGAGGAATAGATGAAGTGTAGTAGGGGAAGTGATTAGAGGGGAATGCGAAAAAGAGATAGTTGTAGATGAAGTGAAAAGGGTGTAAGGAAAAGTGTAGTAGGGAAGGGAGGGGAGGAAGAGTAGAAGAAGGGAGGGGAGGAAGAGTAGAGGAAGGGAGGGGAAGTGAGGAGAATGAAGTAGGAGAAGTAAAAAGAGTGGAATTTAAGGGAAGCGATGGAAGTGTAAGTGATGAAAGAAGTAGTAGGGAAAGTGAGGATTGTTGCGAATATGTAGAAGATAAATTATTTTCAGACCTGTTTTCCTTTGACGAGGACTCCCGTGATGAAAGGACTGATACTGTCAACTGTGTGATTTAACAAACTACTGCAGTATCGAACAACCATCCAGTATCTTAAACCTCCCGCTTGTTGGTACAAAGCCCTCAAATGATCTCCCACTAAAAAATAATTATTAAATTCAAAATTTATTAAGAAAAAAAGATCTCACTCACCTCGCTCCACTGGGATTCGAACGCCAGATCAACAAAAGATCAACACCAGATCAACAAATTTTTAACAGAATAGTTGAATCCTCATGCGAAAAAATTCATTTTCAACTGAACAGTTGCATTTTTAGCCAAAAAAGAATTAATTCCACGAATAATTGTTTAATTGTTATTTATATATCAAAATTCAACACTTGAACGAGTTTAAGATTGAGCTATTTTAGTTGAACAATCATTTCTGTGATTGTAAATTCAACTATTTTGTGAATATTTTTTTTTTAATTAATTTTTGTAACTAAAATGTTAACTATTTCATTTTCGGTCACAAATGGATCTTTTGTAGTTGAAAATTGAACTATTTTTTTTAATTCATGTATTTCGTGGACAATTGGTATTTTTTGGTAGAAAATTAACCTTCTTGGTTAAAAAGTGATCTTTTTCTTTGAAAATTCCACTAATTGGTTAAAAAATTATCTTTTTTTGTTAAAAATTCAACTGTTTTCTTAAAAATTTGTCTTTTTTGGCTAAAAAATGTAACATTGTTTCAGGATTTGGTTGAGGATTCAACTACTAAATGAAAACTCATTTTTGTTGTTATTGAAGATTTTAAATTTCGTTGAAAATTTAGAAAATTCATTTCTTTAGTTGGAAATTAAACTATCTTTTTTTGTTTGAAACTTTTTTTTTCCTGAAAATTTAACTATTCCATTGTTTATTGAAAATTGATCTTGTTTTTTTTTAAATTCAACTATTTTGTTGAAGATGCATTATTTTGTTGAAGATTGTTCATTTTGGGTAGAAAATTCAACTTTTTATTTGAAAAATGAACTATATTGTGGAATTTTTTTTTAGTTTCAATTAATTTTTTTAACTAAATATTTTTAACTGTTCCATTTTTGGCAAAAAATTTGTCTTTTTTGGTAGAAAATTCAACA
>CAKNXH010059524.1:32205-43183 GCA_932178445.1 Andricus quercusramuli
AAAAAAAAAAAACGGTTCAATATTTTTGAAAAATCCTAGTTCCAGCGATAGTCGTACGTGTGCTGAATATACCATTAAAATTTGAAAGCAATGGATTGAGCCGTTTTTGAGAAATCATGCTCGCCAGTTTAAAAAATGCCTCGTAGGAGGACCCCTAAACTGTATTTTTTTTCTGTTTTTTTTTTCGTTTACCTTGGAGCTCGACTCTCTGGGCAACATTGTTTCGAAAATGCTTCGATTTCGATTATGAGCATCAATATCGACGTATATGACAGACCAGGAAGCGCCCTTCTCGCCGAAGAGATTGCAGCCATTGATTGCTTCCAGGGCACTCTTTGCGATTCCAATCGAACTCGCATGGATTTCCGGGGTTCCGTCATTGTATCGACTTCCTCTCTCCCACATGCCATAATCGGGCGTTCGATAAGCCCTCTCCACGTAGTAAACCAGATTTTGGATGAAAGCCACCTCGTCTTGTGTGTAAATTATTTGCAGACCCGAGGTTATCATTTGCACCAGGAAAATCAAGTAGAGAGAGACGACGTCGATCTAAACAGAAATATTACATATTACATATTATATTCCAGCTTGACCCTTTATTATTTATTGTGTGCATACCCAGGATATCACCCGGCTATCCCCACTCCCTTTTTTTCAACTATTTCGATAATTAATCATTATTAAATTGAAATCATTTCCTTGTCCTTTATTCCAATGAATAATTAGCAAAAGTCAGTACCAAAGACACGAAAAAATTCAAAACTATTGTTGTCGGAATACACGTATTTTTGATTGGATTAAGTTTTAATTTTTTCTTTCCTTAAAAAAAAGAATCTGCAAACTTCAGTTTATGAGAAATGTAAGGTTGTCTAAATAATATATATTCAATAATAATAATCAATGTATTTTCGAAGATTTTGAAACTGAACAAGTTTTTTAAGAATTTTAAACGGTTTCTAGATAATAAACAAATTTCTTGAAATTCCTGGGAAAATGTAAACTGATTTTTTATGTTTAAAATAATTTTAAAGAGAAAATTGACAAAGATTTCAAAGGATTTTAAATCATTTCTAAATTTTCGAAAAAAAATAGGAGAGATTTTCAAGCAAAATCTTTCAATTATCAAGATTACAAAGATTTATAAAAAATGCGAATAAGTTTAAGACATTTCGAAATTTTTTAAATATTCAAAATTAATTTCAAAGTTAAAAATATTTCAAAAGATTAAAGAAATATACGTTTCTGAATATTCGGAGAAAAAAATTAGAAGGTTCTTAAGGATTTTGAAAGGATTCACTATAATAAAAAAAATTCTTAGAAATCATGGCCAAATTTGAATTGATTTTTTATTTCAAAAAAGTAATATTGAGAGAACATTTTGAAATATTTGAAAAGGTGACAACAGATTTTAAACGATTACAAAATATGTCTAAAATCTTCGTAACAGATTCCGGAAAATTTTTAAGTAGAAAAACTTCCTTACGATTCCTGGGAATATTTGAACTGAAATTTCATTTTAAAAATAAATTTAAAGAGAAAATTGACAAAGATTTCAAAAGATTTGAAATTATTTTCTGAATTTTCGAAAAAAGATGTCAATGAATTTTAATTTGAAAAAATTTGCAAAAAGTATAACGATAAAAAAAATATTTCTCATGATTCATTGGGTACTTTAAACTGATTCTCTATTTTTGAAAATTAATTTTAAGATAGTATTTTTAAAAATCTTTAACATTTCAAAAGATTTCTAAAATTGTCAAAATAGAATCTGGAAGATTTGAAGGCAATTTTTTTAATTTTTCAGAATTTTGAGAAAAATTTTGGAAGAATTCAAAGAATATTGAAAGATAGAAGGTTTTCAAGTTTTGAAAATGGAGAAAAACGATTTAAAGTTGGAAAAAATTTCCGAACATTTTAAACAAAATGTAAATTTTTGAAGAGTTCGAAAAAGAATTTTGAAGCATTTTAAGAAGTTTAAAAGGCTTCAAGAAAATGAAAAAACTTGCTTGATATTCCTGGGAAAATTTAAACTGAATTTTTACTTTGAAAATAAATTTTAAGAGAAAAAATTGATTCCAGAAGATTTCCAAAATTATCAAAACAGAATTTGGAAAATTTAAAGGCAAAATTTTTAATTTTTCAACATTAAAAAAAAAAGTTTGAAGAGATTTCCACAAATTTTAAACAAAATGAAAACTGAAGATTTAAAAGAAAAAATCGAATCTTTTTAAGAAGTTTGACAGGTTTCAAGAAAATAAAAAATTTTCTTGAGATTCCTGGTAAAAATTTCATTTAATTTTTATTTTGAGAAACTAATTTTTAAAGAAAATTTGTAAAGGTTTCAAAATATTTCAAAATATTATTATAATTTCGAAATATTTCTACATATTTCGCAAATATCTGGAAGATTTAAGGCAATATTTTTTATTTTGTAAGATTTTTCATAATTTTAGAAATATTTCGAGTCAATTTAAAAGATATTTATCTTCCAAACTCCTATAAGTCCTAAATATCTTTCAAATTGACTCAAATTTTTCCTACAACTTTTCAAAATCCTGAAAAATAAAAAAAAAATATACTTTTTCGACATATTTGGAGGCTTCAACAAATTTGTGAATTTTTTCAAGAGTTTTAGGAAAATTATATATTTATACAACTTTAAAAACAAATGAAAAAATAAACTTGAAAAAAAACTTGGTACACATTTTTATTCTAAATTATTTATCCCCCAAAAATAATAATTTGTGTGATTTTTTTTCTTTCGTGAGAGAAAAATCTTTTTTAAGAATCACTTTTTTCACTAAAACTTCATCATTTTTGTCAAAACATCACCTCTTTGGTTGACAGTGTTACACTTTCGTAAAAGATTTGTCTTTTTTGGTAGAAAATTCATCTATTTAATTAAAAATTCATATTTTCATGTTAAAAAATTAAACTGTTTTGTAGAAAATTTGTCTCTTTTTTTGAAAACTTAATCTTTTTTGGTTCAAAATTCGACAGTTAGAAATCAATTCTTTTTATTTCATACTTTTTTTTTTTTAATTCGTAAAATCATTCCATTAGCAGAATTTATTGCAAAATTTTATACAAAATTTGAAAAAAAGATTTCAAATATTTCACGATAATAAAAAATATTTCTCATAATTCACAGAAAATCGAAACTGATTTTTTAATGTAAAAAATTAATAGCAAAATAATAATATTTTTAAAAATTCAACATTTCAAAATATTTCCAAAATATTGTCAAAACAGAATCTGGCAGATTTGAAGGCAAGTTTTTCAATTATTCAGAATTTCAAGGAAAATTTTGGAAGAATTTTGAGAATTCTAAAAGATATTGAGAAAATTTAAAAGTTTTTTAAATGGTAAGAAGATGATTTTAAGTTTGATCAAATGTACAGAAATTTTAAACAAAATGTAAATTTTGTAAGATTTCGAAGAAAATTTCAAAGCTTCTTAAGAAGCTTGAGAGGTTTCAAGAATATAAAAAAATTTTTTAAGATTCCTTGAAAAATATTTAATTACTTTTTATTTTGAAAAACTAATTTTTAAAGAGAATTTGAAAAAGATTCGACTACTTTATTGGAAATTCATTTTTTTTCTACTAAACATTCTACATTTCAGTCAAAAATTCATCTCTTCGGTTGACAATGTCATTATTTCATTGAAAATTTGTCTTTTTTGGTAGACAATTATCTAATCTATTTTATTAAAAATTTGTATTTTTGTATACAAAATTGAACTCTTTTCTAGAAAATTTGTCTCATTTTTAAAAAAAAACTTTATATTTTTTTGGCTTAAAATACAACTGATAAAAATTAATTTTTTGTTATTGAGGATAGATTTCACAACATTTTAAATTATTTTCGAAAAACTTCAAAAAAGAATATGAAGGAATTTTAAGCCAATTTTTTCAATTAGCAGGATTACAAAGTTTTATAGAAGGATTTGATTAAGTTTAAAAGACATTTAGAAATTGTAAAAAGAGTCGAAATTAATTTAAAACTTGAAAAGATTCTGAAAAAGTATTAAAAATGTAAATTTTTGAATATTGGTAAACAAAAATGCTGCTGCTTCTGAAGCATTTAGAAAGATTTCACGACAATAAAAAATATTGTTGAAAATTCACGGGCTAATTTAAACTTTTTTTTCTGATAAATTAATTCTGAGGGAATATTCAAGAAGACTTAAAATTATTTCAAAAGATTTCCAAAATTATCAAAACAGAATCTGGAAGATTTGAAAGAATTTTTTTCTACTTTTCAGAATTTTAAGAAAATGTTTGGAAAAATTAAAATAATTTTAAAGGATATTTAGAAGGTATAAATGTTTTAGAAATGATTGAAAAATAATATGAAATTTGAAAAGATTCACGAAAGATTTTAAATTATTCTCTAAAATTTCGAAAAAGAATGGGAAATTTATGAAAAATTTATAAATATTTATAAAAAAATTCGATCAGGTTTAAGAGACTTTTAGAAATTTTATGAATATCCAAAATAAATTTAAAAATTGAAAATATTTCAAAAATGTAAGTTTTAAAAAAACTTACATATTTGAATATTTGGAAATAAAAATTTTGAAGCTTCTTAAAGATTTTGAAAGGTTTCACAATTGTAAAAAATGTCTTAAAATTGATGGAAAAATTTACACTGATTTTTTATTTTGAAAAATCAATTTTAAGGGAAAATTTACGAATATTTGAAAACATTTGATTTATTTCCTAAAATTTCGAAAAAGAATGTAGACGATTTTAAAGACAAAATGTTCAGTTAGCAAGATTACAAAGTTTTATAAGAAATTTGAAGAAAAAAAAATGTTGGAAGGTTTCACGATAATAAAAAATATTTCTCAAAATTCATGGGATAATTTAAACTAATTTTTTATTTCGAAAAATGAATTTTAAGGGAAAATTTCTGAATATTCAAAAACATTAGCAAGAAAATAAAGTTTAATAAGAAATTAATAAGAAGAATTTTTGGAAGGTTTCATGATAATAAAAAATAGTTCTTAAAATTCATGGGATAATTTAAACTAATTTTTTATTTTCAAAAATTAATTTTAAGGGAAAATTAACGAATATTTTTGAAAATTATGATTTATTTCCTAAAATTTCGAGAAATAATGTGGACGATTTTAAGGCAAAAAAGTTCGAATAGCAAGATTACAACGTTTTTTTTTAATTCGATCAAGTTTAAGAGATATTCAAAAGTTTTAAAAATATTCAAAATTAATTCAAAACTTGAAAATATTTCATAAAAGTTTTGAAAAACTTCTCAAAGATTTTGGAAGGTTTTACGTAATGAAAAAAGGCTTAAAATTCTTGGCAAAATTTAAACTTATTTTTAATTTGTTTTTTTTTTATAGTTTTAAGGGAAAATTTACGAATATTTGAAAACATTTTTACTTATTTCCTACAATGTCGAAAAAGAACGTGAACGATTTTGAAGAAAAAATGTTCAACTAGCAAGATCACAATGTTTCATAAACAATTTGAAACAAAAAATTTTGAAAGGTTTCACGATGATAAAAAATATTTCTCAAAATTCGTGGGCTAACTGATTTTTCATTTTCAAAAATTAATTTTTTGAGAATATTTAGAAAAAATTTAAAACATTTCAAAAGACTTTCAATATTTATTGTCAAAAAAAAAACTGAAAGATTTCAAAGCAAGTTTCTCAATTTTTCAGAATTCCAAGAAAAATTTCGGAAAAATTCTAAGGATTTTCAGAGATTTTTTGAACGTTTGAAAGTTTTGAAAATGGTTAAGAAATGTTTCCAAGTTTGCAAATTTTTCCCAACATTTCAAATAAAATTTAATTTTGGAAGATTTCGAAAAAAACTTAAGATTATTTTAAGAAATTTGAAAGGCTTCTAGAAAATAAAAAAACTTTCTTAAGATCCCTGAGAAAATTTTTAATGAATTTTTATTTTTAAAAATTAATTTTTAAAGAAAACTAGACAAAGTATCAAAACGTTCCAAAATATTTCTACAAATTTCGAATATTTATGGGTAACTCTTTCAATTGTGAAAGATTTTTCTAGCAATATTTCAAGTCAGTTTAATAGATCTTCCAAACTTCTATATCTTTTAAATTTACTGAAACTTTTCCTAAAATTTTTCAAAACCCTGACAAATAAAAAATTGTACTTTTTCTACATATCTGAAAGCGTAAAAAAAGATTTTTAATTCTTTAAGAATCTAAGGAAAATTAAATATTCATTCAACTTCAAAAACAAATGAATAAAAAAAACTTACAAAAAAAATTTTTGATCAAGATTTTTATTTTGTATTTTAAATTATTCATCCCCAAAAAATAATAATTTGTGTCAATTTTTTTTCATGACTGAAAAATCCTTTTTAAGATAAAATTTCAACTACTTGGCTGCAAATTCGTCTTTTTGAATCAAAAATTAATCTGTTTTTCTTGAAGATTCAACTATTGTGTTGAAAATTTTTGTTTTCCTGTTAAAAATGCAACTGATTATCTAAATAATATATATTCAAAAATTCAAAAAAGTTCTTCAAATTCCTGGGAAAATATAAACTAATTTTTTATTTTGAAAATTAATTTTACGAGAAAATTGACAAAGATTTCAAAAGATTGAAAATTATTTTCCAAAATTTCGAAAATGAGTGGGAAAGATTTTCAAGCAAAATCGTTCAACTAGCAAGATTACAAAGATTTATAAAAAATGCGAGTAAGTTTGAGACATTTTAAAATTTTAAAAATATTCGAAATTAATTTAAAAGTCGAAAATATTTGAAAAGTTTCAAAAAATGTACATTTTTCAATATTTGGAAGAAAAATTTTCAAGTTTTTTAAGGATTTTGAAAGGATTCACGATAATAAAAAATTTTCTTAGAATTCAGGGGAAAATTTGAACTGATTTTTTATTTTGAGAAAGTGATTTTGAGAGAACATTTAAAAAGATTTTGAAAGATGACGGCAGATTTAAAAAGATTACAAAAGATTTCTAAAATCTTCATAACAGATTCTGGAAAATTTTTTAGAAATTTTTGTAATTTTTCAGAGTTTTCAGAAAAATTTTGGAAAAATTCGAATTATTTTAAAAGATATTTAGAAGATTTGAATGTTTTAGAAGTAGTTGAAAAAATAATTTGAAATTTCAAAACATTTCAAAAAATTAAAACAAAATGTAAATTTTTGAAGACTTGGAACAAAATTTCGAAGCTTTTTAAAAAGTTTAAACGGCGTTAAGAAAATTAAAAAAAAATCCTTACAATTCCTGAGAAAATTCAAACCGAATTTTTATTTTGAAACTAAATTTAAAAAAAAATTTGGCAAAGATTTCAAAAGATTTGAAATTATTTCCTAAAATTTTGAAAAAGAATGACAAAGATTTTCAAGCAAAATCTTTCGATTATAAAGATTGAAAAATTGTATAAATAGTTTTAAACAAATTTTCAAAAGGTTTCGCGATAATAAAAAATATTTCTCATAACTCATGGGACAATTTAAACTGATTCTCTATTTTTTTAAATTAATTTTAAGATGAAATTTTAAAAAATCTTCAACATTTCAAAAGATTTTTAAAATTGTCAGAATAGAAGCTGGAAAATTTGAAGGCAAGTTTTTTAATTTTTTAGAATTTCAAGAAAAATGTTGGAAGAACTCGAAGTATTTCAAACGATATTTAGAAGGTTTAAAAGATTTGAAAATAGTGGAAAAACGATTTTAAGATGGAAAAGATTTCCAAAAATTTTAAACAAAATGTAAATTTTGGAATATTTCGAAAAAAATTTAAAGCTTTTTAAGAAGTTTAAAAGGGTTCAAGAAAATAAAACAAATTGTCTTAAAATTCCTGGCAAAATTTAAATTGAATTTTTATTTTTTAATACAAAGTATTTCTCATAATTCATGGGATAATTTAAACTGATTTTTTATTATATCGAATAATTTATTTAAAAACCGTATTCAAAAAGACTTGAAAACATTTTAAAAAATTTCCAAAATTGTCAAAACAGAATCTGGAAAATTTGAAGCCATCTTTTTCAATTTTCAGAATTTTAAGAAATTTGTTGTAAAAATTCAAAGAATATTTAGAAGGTTTAAATATTTTGAACAGGATTGGAAAATAATTTGAAATTCGAACAGATTACAACAATTTTGTTAGAAACGAAATTTTTTGAAGATTGCGACAAAATTTTTGAAGCTTTTTAAGAAGTTTGAAAGGTCCTTAGAAGTATAAGATAAAAAACTTTTCTTGAGATTCCTGGAAAAAAATTTTATTTTGAAAAATTAATTTTAAATAAAAATTTAAAAAGTTTTAATACATTCCGAAAAATTTCTACGAATGTCGAAAAAAATTGGAAGATTTAAGAGCAATATTTAATTTTCATAGATTTTTCAACATTTTAGGAATATTTCGTGTCAGCTTAAGATATATATTTTTTTTTAAACTTTTAAAAGTCCTAAATATCTTTTAAACTCACTCGAATTTTTCCTAAAATTTTGCAAAATTCTGTAAAATATACTTTTTTGATATTTCTGAAATCTTTAAAAAAATTTTTAAATAAATTTTGAGAGGAAATCGAAAGAGGTTTCAGAAGATTATAATTTTCTAAAAGTTCGAAAAAGAATGGGAAAGATTTCCAGCAAAATATTCCGATTAGCAAGATTACAAAGATTTATAAAAATGCGAGTAAGTTTAAGACATCTCGAAATTTAAAAAGATTTGAAATTAATTTGAAAGTTAAAGAAATTTCAAAAGTTTTAAAAAACGTACATTTTTGAATATTTGGAACAAAATTTTTGAAGCTTCTTAAGGATTTTGGAAGGATTCACGATGATAAAAAAAATTTTCTTAAAATACATGGGAAAATTTGAACTGATTTTTTATTTTGAAAAATTGATTTTAAGAGAATACTTTAAAAAACATTTCAAAAGATGATGAGAAATGAGGTTTTAAGAAACTAAAATGAATTTTCAACGAAACAGTTAAATTTTCAACCAAAACAAATTAATTTTCAACTAAAAAAACTAAATGTGCGTAAAAAAAATTTCTACGAAAATTGGAACAATTAAATTTTTAGTTAAAAAATTAATTTTCAATAAAAAAACTATTTTTCAACCAGAAAAATGTAGTTTCAGCAAAAAAAATAATTTTCAACCAAAAAAGATTAATTTGCTACTTATTAGAGAAAAAATTTCAACAAATAAGATGAAAAAAAGATTGAAGTCCATCAAAAAAAGATTTCGACGAAAAATGGAAGTTAAATTTTTATTGAAAAAAAAAATAATTTTCAATAATAAAAAAAATAATTTTAAATTGAAGAATTAAAATTTTAACCAAAAAAATTAATTTTCTACCAAAAAAGAATAAATAAGAAATAATTTAATGAATTTTCAACCAAATATTTTAATTTTTAATGATTATCAATCCAGAAAGTGAATTTTACAACACAAAAGACAAATTTTCAAAAAAATAGATTAATTTTTAACTGAAAAAGATAAATTTTCAACCAAAAATATAATAGCTTAATTTTAAGTTAGAGAAATGAGGTTTTAAGCAACTAAAATGAATTTTCAACGAAACAGTTAAATTTTCAAACAAAACAAATCAATTTTCAACTAAAAAAACTAAATGTGCGTAAAAAAAAATTTTTACAAAAATTGGAAAATTGACATTTTTGGTTCAAAAATTAATTTTCAATAAAAAAAACTATTTTTTAGCCAGAAAAATGTAGTTTGAGCAAAAAAAAAATAATTTTCAACCAAAAAAGATTAATTTGATACTAAAAAGATTAATTTTTAATAAAATACATGAATTTTCAACGAAAAAGGTGAATTAGTCAGCAAGAAGATTAATTTTCTACCACAAATGAGGAAATTGCAACAAGATACAGAAATTTTCAACTGAAAAAGATAAATATTCAAACAAATATAGAATAGTTACATTTTCATAAAAGAAAAATATAATTTCAAACAAAATGTTAATAAAATAGTTAAATTTTGAAGAAGAAAAAAATAATAACGACAATTCGGAGGCGTTAAGCGAAATTTCAATTTTTACGGCACTTGCATGCAAAACCCTAGAGTAGTTGCTTAAATTAAATTAAAAATAAAATTTGTAATTTGTTTGAATGAAATTTTTAATAAGGAAAATATTTGCTGCTTACTTGAAGATGATTGTAAGTTTCGTCTTTGAAAATTTCGCTTCCAGTATCGAGATGAAATTTGCAGTGGAGGGCAAAACGATCGCACTGATTTCGTTTGAACAATTCGATTCTGCTCGCTTGTTTCATCCAACATTCTAAAATTCCTCGCATGCATTTTATTGCCGACTGTCCCAATTCGTACGATTTTCCTCTGTCGTCGTCTATACGCCTGCAACATTATTTTTAATTTAGAAAATTTATTTTCATAAAAAAATGAATTTAAAAAAAAAAATACTTGAGTCCAGACCCAAAAAGACGAATTTTCCACAAAAAATTTGAATTTCAAACAAATACTCAAATTTTCAACTGAAAAAGATAAGTATTCAGCCAAAAATGGATTAGTTACATTTTTCATTGGGATTTTTTGTTTTCATAAAAAATGAATTTTCTACCAAATAGTTGAATCCAGAGCCAAAAAGACGAATTTCCAAAAAAGAAGAGTAATTCTCTAACAAACAAACCAAAAAAGAAAAGAATTTTCAACAAAATAGAGGAATTTTCCATAAAATAGTGGAATCTTCTACCAAATAGTTGAATTTTCATCAAATAAAGAGAAATTTTCAACTAAAAAAGAGACTTTTTATTCAAAAATGGAACAGTTACATTTTCGGATGAAAACAAAATTTCAACAAAAAAAAACGAACTTTCTACCAGTTAAATTGAAAAAAAGACGAATTTTCCACAAAATAGTCGAATTTTCATCAAATAAAGATAAATTTTCAACTAAAAAAAGATACTTTTTTATTCCAAAATTGAACAGTTACATTTCCGGATGAAAAATATAATTTTCAACAA
>CAKNXH010059525.1:0-20275 GCA_932178445.1 Andricus quercusramuli
ATTTAAATGGGAAATAGAAATTCGCGATGAGCGACCTCTAAATATTAATATTAAGAGCTCTACTTTTCACAGGCGTCTTTTTACAATTTTCCGGAAGTTTTTATGTGGGGGTTTAAAAAAAATAGTCTATTTTTTTTAACCACCCTAATATATATATATATGCAACGACCACAAACTTGCCTGGAGCGCCAACTACCAGTATGTGGCCCTACTAATCCCTTGCCGGATCTAGGTGTTATGTATGGACGCGGATATCTCTGGCACGGGCAGTAGTTTTCCTAGGTATTTTTAGGCAACGTCAACCAAAAAATACTAGTGTTTCGGACAGTGTGAAGTTGGTTTTGTGAATTCAAATTGTTCTGCTCGCTTAGGGTACGGTCCCATGGAGGCAGATTAGTAGAATAGTGCAACAGCTCTGACCAATGAGGTTCCTACACAAGCTCTAGCAGTCACCTCATTGGTTAAAAATGTTTTACTATTCTATTAATCTACCTCCATGGGACTACGCCCTTATGCTCGCCCTTTTCCCATTGCCCCGCGCAGTGGTTAATCTTTCACAGGCGATTCGTATCCAAATGCATACCCCATCTAGTCTGCTCTCTACAGATCACTATTTCCTCGGATTCTTTTTCCTAAAAATTATTATTGGAAGCCGGTTAATCTATTGTATTAAATTCGCCATTAATTTTTTTTGTAAAGTTTCTTACATAGAATGAACTAATGTAACCATAGTGGAAAATATATACAGTGAGGCCAAATTCATAGTAGTCATAGTCATAAGTGCGAAAGAGATGCTGTTATGCACTATCTACTAGTGTCTCACTTGCAGTCACGCTTCCCTATGATATATATGTATATATATATATATATATATATAATAATAATAATAAAGCATCCAGAGGCGACTGTTGTCACGTCCAATACTCACGGCCGCTGTTTAAGGATAACAGCGGTAAAGACAAACTGCAAACTACAACATGCTCCTAATTTTATACCTACAACATCATCGCAAATGATTTCAAACATCGTATTAAAATAACTTGTAACATCCTCATCTCATCTGTCACTTGACTTAGTCCGTGGCTATGACGAAAAACCAGGTTCACCCGAGAAAAAGTTTGAACAAAATAATAATAATAGAGGAAAGAAAGTTATACCTGATGTACTGCAAACGGGAAAATGACAAGAGTCCTTAAGATAACTGTAGTGAAAATTATCGTTCCCCACCATGGTAATCCCGTCATGGTATGCACATTTTCCAGCAGAGTCTGAAAACCTGCTGCCAATGGACTTTCCGAAATATCTTTCAAAACATAATCCACTCCTTCAGAATTACTAGGAAACCAAGGCTTATCGGCCGATTCGCTGATCTCTACAGTAAAAGCTTCATTAACGGAAGTCGCGGTGGTAGACTGATACCTGTTAAATATTGTAGGTGCAAATCGAAAGGAATTTTCAAATAAAGCCGTTTTGTTATGAAATCCACCTTTTAAGGTTGTGGAGTAATGTCGTTGATTAAAGGAACTGTTCGTTGCTGCAATACATTTTTGTCGCAATGATGAATTATCCGCAAAAAATATGCCTGAGAAAATCGAATATTTTGCTTCTTGATTTCGCGAAATACTATTAGAATAATAGAGTACACGACTAAATTGAGTCTTTTCCAAGTCTGTCATGCGTAAGTTATTTTCATGTATATTAAATGTTATTACTTTAACATTTCTTAAAGGACTCCGTATAAAACCTTTACATTTAAGAATAAAATTAAACATTTTATCTTCTTTCATCATATTAAAAAGAATAAAAAGATTTACAATTGCATTTTGCACCGGCAACCAGTCTTACCCTAACCTCAAAAAATACGAACGAATCATGGTCGTATGAATTACAAGCACCCAGCAGACAAGTTTCTTGCGACAGTAAGCACATGGCTGCCAGCGCATCCTCTACGCGCACTTGTCATCTAGGACGCGCATGCGCAGTTTGTCATGCTACTGAATTCAAAAATATTTGCGAGCTCTTCTCGTCACTTCTCGCGATGCTGTTGCTGCAACGGGCATTTTGTGGCTTCGGTTTTATATCTCTTGTTTGTTGCAACAATGAATCTGTTCAAATGCAATTTAAGAAAATTCGATAACCTGGAATCTTAAAAAAGTCACGAACGGCGTCATAAGTGCGATACCTATGGAAAATCACTGACGGCGGAGCCCTAGGGGTAACAGGGGCAATTCCCCCACAGAAATAGACCAGAGAAGGGAAAAGTAATATTGAAGAATTTCTAAAATCTTCTCAATCTATCCGAAATCTTTGCGAAATTAAAAAAATTTCCGGAATCATTGTAATCTTTCTGAAACATTTGGTAATATTTGTGAAATTATTGAAATATTTGAGAAATCTATGTGCAACCTTTAAAATCTATCTAAAATCTTTGCGAAATATGTATTTGATACTAGAGCAAGAATGGGCGCGCTTCGCGCGCCAGAAGCCATTTTTCTTATCTAAAATTTAAGTAATCGATTCATTGAAATTGTATATCTTATGTGAAAGAATAGATATGAATGAAATAAAATGATTTTTTTTTAATTTTCAAAATACTTTTCTTTATTAATCTTCGATAGATATGTAACAACATTGATAAATTCTCATTATCTTAAATTGTAGCATATATAATAACAATATATTCTTATCTAAGTGTTAAAGTGGTATAAAAATAAATTTTTTGATTAAATCATATGTATCATTAAAAATTTAACACTTTTAAATTTTCGTTTCCCTGAAGGAAGTGTTCTATGTGTACAATCCATTTAAAATATACTGAAACTTTCGAAAGATTTAAGAAATGGACTGTAAGTAATCCAAAAAGAGTATATGTTCCAAATGTTTATTGTATTGTAGTAATTTTCATATTTGTTTTTATCTATTATTTTCAATCAAAATTTATCATTTTTATTCATTTCGAATATACTAAAGGTTATCTTATTCCCTCAAAGGTTCTGTACAATTATATGTGACGATTTTATTTAAATTATTGTATTTAGAAATTGTACGTCATATTATTGGGAATATTTGTGAAGAACCTTTCAAGGAGTATAATTATACCTTTTGAAATTGAATTAAAATTACGAGTTTTGCTTCAAGCCGAATTGAAGACAATAATATGCAAATAACTACCATGAAATAATGTATTAGAACGTTACCAAATTCATTATTATGTACGTTTATGTTTATCTTTAAAAAATTGTTCCCAATAACGAAGATGCATTTTAAAATAATGCTTAGTGGATTCAAATATTAATTATTTTTAAATTGACAGTACACATAAAACATTTTCATCTATTTTTAATATAAATTTTATGTTTAAAGGCGATTTTATATCTTATGTAAATTTGTTGAAAGCAGAAGAACATACATAATATTTTAACTGATACGTACTATTATCTTAAAATTACTAAAACCTTTAATAATATTTTGGAATAATCATGTACAATTTTATTTACAAAAAATCTTGTAACTTGTGAACAAAATTAATTTTATGTAGTGATTGATTAGTAACACTGCGTTTTTTTGAGTTATAGATTATTTAAGTCATTTTGTTTTAATGTTATTAACAATTATACATGTTCATCTGTCCTCAACCAAGTCGCAAAATATGTATATGAACTATATTAATTGTTCGTTCGTCCAACAATTGAAATAATGTGTAACATAACCTATAATAATATAAAACATTTGTAAACATAAAACAAATTTTTCTACTTTAGAAATACTGATGATAAAAGTCTTCCTGTTTTGAGTTACTATAGGGATAAGTGTGATAATGAGATTAGTCTGATAAATTTAGAATTTTGAATGAAAAACCAGTTAATTATTCAAAATTTTTTATTGCAAGATCAAGATCATATATTTTATTATTGTTATGAAAAATGTGACTTTCTTTAGTTATTGTTTCCCTCACAGCAATATATAATATCCCATGATATCCCACTTATGTCCCGGGTTAACCCTGGGATATCCTAGGTATAATTTGTCGTAATATCCTGCAAGGCGTAATTGTATATCCCTTATATCTTCCCAGGTTATCTTTGATTTTTAATGGGACGCTTCTGGTATATTCAAATGTTCCACTCGGGATATATAAAAAATTTCAATAACTCGACACGTTGGATATTTGAATATTCCATAAACGTCTCTTAGATATCTTGCATATCCCCTGTATATCAAAATTTCCGCCTTGCATGATATTACGGCGGGTTATCCCTAGGATATTTCATGCATGAACCAGGACCCAAATTTGATGAAGTGGAATATCTCGGTATATCCTATTGCTGTGAGGTTTCAATACATTATTTGAACAAAACTTAATTTTTTTTTAGAAAACTCCAATGCGTAATTGTGTCATCTTGTGTTTTCATTATAATTTTTCCTGCATTTATTAATGATAATACAACTTTGCAATGTAATATCACACTAACCCCTATTGATTCTATGAAAAGAATGTTACGCATCCTTAGCCTCTATCCACTATTATAGGGTGCTTGAAATCAAGGAAACCTAATATTATTACATAATAATTATCCTTAAGTACACTAAACGTAAATTGTATGCTTTACTTATATAAAACATGTATATCTAAAAAATATCTTTGTCGCAGCATCTTAATGTAAATTTCGTTTTAGTTTCCAAAACAATGTAAATTGCTCATTACTCTGATCAGTATGCTTTAATGTTTACGTATGTAGTCAACTTCCAAATTATTCAATATTTAACTTTATTTTTAAAATTAATGATAAAATATTCATAAATTGAAGCGTAAGTAGTCTACAAATATTATAGGTCCCAAATGTTTATTGAAGTGTAATTATTGCCATATTTGTGTTAATCTATTCACAGAAAAAACTGGGGGTACGAAATGTTGCAGGTAATCATTATTTGTGGGTAAAGTCGGCTAGGGTACAGGGTAATGTCGCGCCGGGTAATTGATAAGTGGCTAAAGTATACCCGACTTTACCCTGGAGGAGGGTAACATGGGCGAAGTGTCACTTGCTGATTTTATGTTTCTAGAACCGGCTATAAACAATGATCTGTCGCATATTTGCGCGTATAAGGGCCCGAGTACAATGGAGACCCGAACCGGAAACCTGAACTCGAGCGCGTTCGGGTTCGAGTCTTCATTGTGCGTTACTTCAGGTTTAGGCTTAAAGTTTTTTGGAGGGGTAGAGCCGACGAACACCGATCAGACCGACAAGATAACCAAGGCATATATACACGTATTAAATGATATACACGTATGCAATTTAAAGCTAAAGCCACGAAGTAGTATAAGGAGACCCCACTCCCGGAAAATTTGGACGCGTGGATTCGGATTTAGTTAGTTTGCATCGCTCGTAGCGCCTCCTGCGGAAACATGCATACATACATATAGATCTACATACGTACAGGCATACACATTCGTAAAAATCTGTGTTTCGTGACAAGCATGTGTGCGTTTGTTTTCCCCGGCTCACACTGGCTCACACCATTGGTGCCGCCATTTGTAAATCATGTATTTCAACGCTTTTCCGCAAGAGGCGCCGCGAGCGATGCAAACTAACTAAATTCTAATCAACGCGTCCGAATTTTCCAAAGACCGCATGGGAGTGGGGTCTCCTTATACTACTTCGTGGCTAAAGCGACTCAAATTAACCTAAAAAAAAATCGCCGCCGGCAGCCCGCAGTAAATCACATTGCATGAATTTCAAGAACATACAGGTTACGTGCTCCTTTCACATACTTCAGGTTTCAGTTCTCATTGTGCGTTACAAAATTTCAGTTCAAGTCTGCGTTCGAATTAATACGACCCCACTAGACAAAGATGACGCTACTGTAAAAAAGGACAGACTTATCTTTGGGTTCAGGTTTCGGGTTCGGGTCTCCATTGTGCTCAGGCCTTAAGGCACTCCAAAAGGATGATACTTAACATTAAGTAGCGAATTAATCGCCAAATTTTCGACTTACCACATTTTATTCATCAAAATAAATTTGACAGTAGATACAGAGTTTAAAAGTCGCCATGGTCTTTGGAGTGAATAGGTGCGTTGAAAAAAAAACAAGTGTAAGTTTCGGCTTGGGAATTTCCAAAGATATGGTTGTCACAGCGGAAACTTTTCGGTAGGTATTTGAAACAAATCATTCTCCGTTTAATCGCAGAAATCTGTGCATGTCAATGGTTAATTAGCAATTTTGCGATAATGGACAGGTACATATTTATTGAAAGTGGCGGATCGGTACTTGTGTTTTCCACAATGTCCTTGAAGATTACTTTTTAGCGACCAGGGTTGCGTACGTAATATACCTTAGGTAATTTACGTCCCTAGTTTTTTTACATGTTATTTACGTTTTCAATATGGCGACTGCGCTTATGGCCCCGAGCACAATGGAGACCTGAAACCGAAACTTGAACCCGAAGATAACTCTGTCCTTTTTTACCTTACCTGCGGTAAAAAAGGACAGAGATATCTTCGGGTGCAGGTTTCGAGTTCGGGGCTCCATTGTGCTCGGACCCTATATGACTGACTTGCTTGGCAGCTTCTTAATTTATTAAAAAATTATTAGAGATGACAGACCCAGAAATTCCTTTTGGAAGGAGTTACATTTTATTTTAAAGAGGGAAAATGGAAAAAATTTTGCTTTTTGCCCCCGGTGCAATCGAGTGTTGTCAAATACGATTGAAATTAACTTTTCAGAACGCAATCACAAAAATGGCGTGTTTTCATGCCTCCATAGACAAACGCAAAAGTACGGTTTTTGAGCGGCGTTTGGCGGTGCGTTGGATGAGTTAAAAAAATAGGGTTCAGTGAGCACGGCGTGACGTAGAGTTCAAAAAAGAGCTTTGTTTGTGCATGCTCCGAGTATTTTCGTAACGCTAGAGTTTGTCAGAGAGAGTCCGTGGTAGACAAAGATAGAAAGAGAATTCATGGCGCATTGGTGAGTTGATGTTTCTAACGAAGAGTATAGCGTGTTCCTATCGCCTCGCACATTATTTTGTTCTCAAAAGTATCGTTCGTGACTCCTGCGGACTGACGGCTTTTCTTTTTGAAACTCGCGCCATGTTTTTTAAACTCGTCTCCGGTTCGGGCGCCTACAACGCCCTCACCTACGAGTCGTTACAAAAACATTACGCTCGTTTCAAAAAGGCCGTCAATCCACACTATTTACGAAATGTACTATACTCTACGTCTTTTCAGTGGCGGAACTTCCTGAGGGTCTTTTTGTTTGAAGATGTTTCTAAACTTACAAGAAATACGAAGTCAGAAGATTTTAAAAATTAAATACAATCATTTATATTAACAAAGGATCAACAATATTTACAAACCTGTGAGCTAGAAGACAGTCGTAGCTAGTATTTTTTTTAAATACTATTATAAATTGAGCATTTTGAAACTGCTTGATTTTCAACTTTCAACCGCTCAAACTTCACTTCTTCTCAACGGATTTTTGTCGACTTTCCCTCCTAGCTTTTGATTTACTCATTTCTTAAATTTTCTTTAAAAAATTCACTTGATTTTGCAGTTATTGCATTCCGGAATAAGTGAGGTTATAGTATGCTCTTTTTCATCACCCACCATTCAAGTCCGCCATTATTCACGTTTATTACATTTTCTACGTATAATACGTAAAATACGTATTCTACGCAATATCGAAATATCCATTCGCACCTCCGGAAAATTCAGTGAAATATAGTAATATTTTAGTTATCTTCCAGTGAGTTCCAGAAGATAACTAAAATATTACTGTATTTCACTGAATTTTCCGGAGGTGTGAATGGGTATTTCGATATGTTGGCTGACTGACGACCAGCAGACAGAGCGTGTGAATACACCTTGATAGAAACTACCGGCCGAGCGCAGTAGCACAATTGGCGCAACGATCAAATGTTGATGAAGTATTTTATGCTGTGCCGTCAGTTAGCAAGATGTCTGCACGCTGAGGGCTAAGCAATAATACCAATCGCATGGTATGGATGTTTGGGTTTTTTGTCACCCGAAAAAAATATGTTTGAGGCTGATCCGATATTCAGGGCTCATTTACACCTCTGCTGGCAAGACTCTTTTCCTATCTCTCTAACATGTGGCAATAGCATAAGTTTATGTCATTCTACAAACTTTAAATATTTTTAAATGAGCCGTAAATATCGGATCAGCCTCAAACATATTTTTTTCGGGTGACACAAACCCAAACATAACCTAAAATTGTTTATACCTGTAACCTTACGAAATTTGCGACTTATCACCGGTTTCATTTTTTTAAATGAGGTATTTCAGGTTGGGTGGGGAACTAAAAGATGTCTATTTAATTAAATAGTTAATAGTTAATCTAAATACACTTATGGAAAAATATTTTTTTTCCAAGTTATAAAAAGAAATTAAGTTCCATCCTATGCAATTGGTATTATTGCTTAGCCCTCAGCGTGCAGACATCTTGCTAACTGACGTCACAGCATAAAATACCTTATCACCATTTGATCGTTGTGCCAATATACCTTTTTATTTCAATTATTTTCTTGTGCGCATGCGCGAAAATGAATTGACCTTCCTGTCAATTTTTGGCTCTGTTGCTCGCGAATGCATAGGAAATGCAGTATTTTGTTTGAAAAACTAAAGTTCTAAATGGTATAGCGGAGTGTTTATGAATGAAAATGGAAAAGGATAATGCGATACCAGTAATTGTAAAAAAATGGAGTTGGAGCGCATAAGAGCTGCTGCTACGGATTGTGTAAAAGTGGTAGTCGCAGTAAAGATTACGAAAAGACGGATTCTCAACAAATAGCTAAATTTATGCCGGAAAAAGATAAATTTCCAATGAATTAGTATAATTTTCAACCAAGAAGAATTAATTTCTATAAAAAAAGATCAATTTTCGACAAAAAATGGAAGTTACATTTTCAGTTTAAAAAATTCATTCTAAATAAGAAAAATCTCATTTTCGACCAAAAATATCAATTTTCAACTGATAAGATGAATTTTTAACAAAGAACATGAATTTCTAACCAAATATTTTAATTTTTAAAGGAATTTCCAACCAGAAACATGAACTACTCACCAAGAAGATTAAATATTCTTCCACAAAATTCGAATTTTTAATAAAATACAGGAATTTTAAACAGAATATTTGCATTTTTAACATAAGAAGATAAATTGTTAACCAGACATGTACGAGTTAAGTTTTCTGTTAAAACAATCAATTTTCATCTAGAAAACATAATCTTTAATAAATTAATAATTAAATTTTGAATAAAGGAAAAGGTTTTCAATTACAACGATTCTCATTTTTCTTTCCTCTATCTTATTTTTATCCAAATAAACAAATTTTTTTATTTTGTTTTTCTAGGAATTGCGATAGGAGCATTTTGTGGTGTTTGTCCAAATTTGATCGTTGAATTCTGTTTTTTTTTTTTTTACCAAAAAAGATGAATTTTCAACGAAATCGTTTGAATCATCAATAAGCAAAACAGAATAATTTTCAACCAAGCTGCGATTTTTAACCGCAATGATAAAATGAATTTCAACTTTAATTTGTCGAGAATTCACTAACTCTGTCAGGTTTTCCCTGACATTCCCTGGCGTTCTGAAATTACCTGACAAATAATACGAGATTAATCTTTATGTTGGAACAAAAAAAAATGAATAACTAATTGCTTTTTCAATTGGAATTTTCCATTCATCACACTTAATCCTATCGAACATACAGTTTTGGTATGCATTTCTTAAAGGTATTTTATTCTTATAAACAAAAATCTGTAACTAGGAACTTCACTTGAAGATTACTGCTTTTGTTGTCATTATATATTTTTTTTCTTTATTTATTATCGATAAATACTGCCGTATGGAAACACAAACACATTCTGTTTACCATATCCTATTATTTTCACACAAAAATATACATCTCGAAATTTCAGTTCACGAGTAATCCTATAATTATCATTATACATATTATTTGTGAATTTATCATCGTTAAGTACTAAAATACTTTGATAAAAAAGCACAAACAAAGTTTGTTTACCAAAACATAACCTCAGCAACGTAACCAGCAGCGCACTGCTGTGCCCTTCAAAACTTAAATCTGGCACTAATTGTGCTCCAGGCAGATCTTTTTCATTCAAAATTATTGCTGGGAATGGTACTTTTGCACTCATGTTTGGTGTGTTCGCACGCCTTACACTTACAGCGGCTCACGCTATGGAAATCATAACCAAGAAATATTGCACTGAGCTTCCGTACATGCAATATATTTCTTTCCTATTAATCACTTTTGAGATACTGAACACTATTATTCATTAAACTTTCACTACATAAGAATTTATCACAATAAAAAAATTAAAAACTCTGCTTTTGCATACATTTTACAGAGTAGGGCCGAAACTTTTGAATTCGCGGGAACTGTCATGGCGGCCACGCATATGCACTACGTGCACTACCTATTTCCAAATTGAAATGAAAAGGTCTATTGTGCTACCAGATCTGGTGCTACTGCGCTCGGTCGCTATCAAGGTATATTCACAAGCTCTGTCTGCTGGTCGTCAGCCAGCCAACATCTCGAAATATCCATTCACACATCCGGAAAATCCAATGAAATATAGTAATATTTTAGTTATATTCTGAAACTCACTGGAAGATAACTAAAATATTACTATATTTCACTGAATTTTCCGGAGGTGCGAGTGGATATTTCGATATGTTGGCTGACTGACGACGAGCAGACAGAGCGTGTAAATACACCTTGAAGGTTGCACGGTTACGCGTAACTCGAAGTTTTATTCGTATAATACGTATTTTACGTATTATACGTAGAAAATGTAATGAACGTAAATAATGGCGGACTTGAATGGTGGGTGATTGAAAAGAGCACTATAACCTCACTTATTCCGGAATGCATTAACTGCGGGATAAGGTGAATTTTTTAATTGTAATTTGAGAAATGAGTAAATCAAAAGCTAGGAGGGAAAGGGTACGAGAAATCCGTTGAGAAGAAGTGAAGTTTGAGCGGTTGAAAGTTGAAAATCAAGCAGTTTCAAAATGCTCAATTTATAATAGTATTTAAAAAAATACTAGCTACAACTGTCTTCTAGCTCACAGGTTTGTAAATATTGTTAACCCTTCGTTAATATAAATGATTGTATTTAAATTTTAAAATCTTCTGACTTCGTATTTCTTGTAACTTCAGAAATATCTTCAAACAAAAAGACCCTCAGGAAGTTCCACCACTGAAAAGACGTAGAGTATAGTACATTTCGTAACTAGTGTGGATTGATGGCCTTTTTGAAACGAGCGTAATGTTTTTGTAACGACTCGTAGGTGAGGGCGTTGTAGGCGCCCGAACCGGAGACGAGTTTCAAAAACATGGCGCGAGTTCCAAAAAGGAAAGCCGTCAATCCGCAGGAGTCACGTACGATACTTTTGAGAACAAAATAATGTGCGAGGCGATAGGAACACGCTATACTCTTCGTTAGAAACATCGACTCACCAATATGCCATGAATTCTCTTTCTATCTTTGTCTACCACGGACTCTCTCTGGCCAACTCTAGCGTTATGAAAATACACGGAGCATGCACAAACAAAGCTCTTTTTTTAACTCTACGTCACGCCATGCTCACTAAACCCTATTTTTTTAACTCATCCAACGCACCGTCAGACGCTGCTCAAAAACCGTACTTTTGAGTTTGTCTATGGAGACATGAAAACACGCCATTTTTGTGATTGCGTTCTTAAAAGTTAATTTCAATCGTATTTGACAACACTCGATTGCACCCGGGGCAAAAAGCAAAAATTTTTCCATTTTCCCTCTTTAAAATAAAATTTAACTCCTTTTAAAAGGAATTTCTGGATCTGTCATCTCTAATCATTTTGTAATAAATTAAGAAGCTGCCAAGCAAGTCAGTCATATAAGCGCAGTCGCCATATTGAAAACGTGAATAACATGTACAAAAACTAGGGACGTAAATTACCTAAGGTATATTACGTACGCAACTCTGGTCGCTAAAAAGTAATCTTCGTCAAGGACATTGTGGGAAACACAAGTACCGATCCGCCACTTTCAATAAATATGTACCTGCCCATTATCGCAAAATTGCTAGTTAACCATTGACATGAACTTTACGTGTTTTTTTTTTCAACGCACCTATTCACTCCAAAGACCATGGCGACTTTTAAACCCCGTATCTACTGTCAAATTTATTTTGACGAATAAAGTGTGGTAAGTCGAAAATTCGGGGATTAATTCGCTACTTAATGTTAAGTATCATCCTTTTGGAGTGCCTTGTACGCGCAAATATGCGACAAATAATTGTTTATAGCCGGTTCTTGAAACATAAAGTCAGCAAGTGACACCAAAGATGTTACTACCTAGATGCGGCAAGGGTCAGGAGTGGGGACGCCGAAAATATATATGTCACTACTTTCTAGCCTACATTGAGGTGCTGCCCTCTTCAACTTTTCATTGTTCCCATGGCAACCGCGTCAAATCGTGTGTGTGTGTGAAATGTGAATGAGTCACCGTCGGTGGTGAGAGCCTAGCGAGCAAAAAGACTCGCCAGGCTAGCTATGAACATTGGGTTGAAGTTTCAGACGTCTAACCTGACGATTTTTTTTAACTTATTGGAATAAAAGAAAAAACAAAAATAAGGTTCTAAAGTTTCTAAACCCAACATTTTTTATTTATTCACTAGCTGAAATTTACCCAGCGTCATCTGGAATTTTAAGAGATTTCATAGAATTTAAAGGAATTTTAAAGAGACTTTAAAGGATTGCAAAAGATCTTGAAGTAATTTTAAGGAATTTCAAGAGATTTCAAGAGATTGAATGAGATTTCAAAAATTATTAAAGGATTTCAAGAGATTTATAGTGTTTTTAAGAAATTTCAAGGGAAAAAAAGACTTTAAAGGATTTAAAAGAATTTTCAATGGATGCTAATTGATTTTAGGGATTTAAAAAGAATTTTGAAAGAGTTGAAAAAGAGGTTTTTTCAGAAATTTCACAAGATTTAAGATATTTTAAGTGACTTTAACAAATTTGCAGGAATTGGAAGAGAATAAAAGATATTTCAAGAGATTTTAATAAACTCCTAGGGATTTTGATATATTTTAAACAATTTTAAGAGATTTACAAAGGAATATCAAAATTTTCAAAAATCTCTCGAACATATTTTGAAATCTCTTAAAACCCCTTAGAATTTTTTCAAATCTCTCGAAATATAATGAAATCTCTTAAAAATCTTGAAACTCTTTTGCAATCCCTTTAAAATCTTTAAAATCAAGTAAAATCCCATAAAATGGTTCAAATCCTTTAAATCTTCTGTAAATCTCTTAAAATGACTTAAAATATAATTCCACCAAGTCACTTAAAATCTGGTGAAATCCTTTAAAATCTCTTAAAATACCTTAAAAATCCTGAAAGTCACTAGAAATCTTTTAAAATCCCGGGCAACGCTTGGTAAATTTCTGCTGGTAAATAAATAAAAAAAAATGGTTTCGGGAACTTTTTTCATATTCTTAATACAACAAATGTAAAATCATTTACAGAATGATAAATTTTTAATCCAAAAGGACAAATTATCTATAAAAAAAAGATAGTTCAACAAAACAGTTGACTTTTTGACCAAAATAGATGACTTTTTAACAATATAGTTGAATTTTCAACAAAATAATTAAGTTTCCAACCAAAAAGTGGAATTTTTAACCAAAAGAGATTATTTCTGAGCCAAAAATTTAACAGTAGACTTTTCATTAAAAATGAATCAACCTCCAAACAGAGCACGAAAGAATGATAAAGAAGGAGAGACAGAAGGAAAAAGAAAGGTACATGGAAGAGGTAGAGAAAGCGGTAAAGGAAGGGAGGGAATGGGAAGTGATAAACAGGGAAAGAGAAGGAAGGAAGGGCATAAATGAAGAAATAGGAATGAAAGAGTGGACGAAGCAATTCAAGGGGCTGTTAGGAGGTGTGGAAAATAGGGTGAAGGGAGAAGGAAGAAAAGTGGTAGAGCGAGACGAGGAAAGCGGAAACGAGATTAGTAGGGAAGATGTAAATGAGGCAATTGTTCGGTTAAAAAGAAATAAGGCATCAGGGGAGGATGGGTTGGAAAATGAAGCACTGAAATATGGGGGAATAGGAGTGAAAGAAGAGATGTGGAAGATTTGCAATAAGGTATGGAAAGGAGAAGGGTGGCCGGAGGAATGGAAGACAGGGCTGGTATTACCGCTGATTAAGAAAGGAGAGGGAAAAAGGGTAGATGAATATAGAGGGATCACACTCATGTCGGTGGGATATAAAATTTATGTGGAAGTGCTGAGAAGGAGGTTAGAAAGACAGGTGGAAGAAAAAGGAAGTATACCGCACAATCAAACGGGTTTTAGAAAAGGGATGGGAACCATAGATAACATCTACGTGCTCAACTATCTCGTCAATAGGAACCTAGGGCGAAAGAAAGGGAAACTAGTTGTACTGTTCGTCGATTTTAAGGCAGCATTTGACTCAGTTAACAGGAGGGTGTTATGGGCATCCATGAAAGAGAGGGGAGTAGACGAAGGATTAATAGAGAGGATAAAAGAGATATTCGTGGAAACTAAGATAAGGGTGAAGATAGGAGACAAGAAAGGAGAGGAATTCTGGACAGGAAGGGGGCTCAGGCAAGGGTGTCCGTTGAGCCCACTTCTGTTTAGTATTCTTTTGGCAGATTTGGAGGAGAAGTTGGAGAGGAAAGGAAAAGGAGGAACAACGCTAGGAACAGGCAAAGTGTACTCACTAGCATATGCAGATGATGTAGTGCTAGTCGCGGATGATGAAAGAGGTATGAATCTGTTGATGAGAGTGTTCGAAGAATATGTGAGAGAAAAGGGTTTAACGGTGAATGTGAACAAGACTAAGATGATGTGTTTCAGAAATAAAAGGGGAAGATTAGAGTATGAATGGAAGATAAATAGTGTGGTGGTAGAGTTGGTGGATGAGTTTTGCTACCTAGGATTTTGGTTCGAAACGAGAGGAGGAAGCGAATTGCAGGTGAGAAAGAGATTAGAATGTGCGAGTAAAGTAATGGGACAAGTATGGGGTATAGGAAAAAGAAGTTTTAAGAATGACTGGAAGATGAGAGTATGGATGTTTGATGTCTTAGTGTGGTCAGTGTTAAGCTATGGAGTGGAAATTTGGGGATGGAAAGAGCATAAGAGAGTGGAAAGTTTGCAGGAGAGATTTTTGAGATGGGTCATGAGAGTGAGTTGGAGCTGCCCAGGTTATATGCTGAGGGAAGAAATAGGTCGAGAAAAAATGGTGGTGAGGCAAGTGAAAAGAGCATGGAACTTCGAAGAGAAACTAAGAAGGGGAGAAGGAAGCAAAATTGCACAAGCGTGTGCCCGGGAGGTTATGGATAAAGAGAGGAGGGGCAACGTGGGGCGTTCAAAATGGGAGGAAGAGAGGCATGTAATGAGGTTTGAGTGGGGTATGCAAGTTAGGGGTAGAGAGTGGGAGGAAATAGAGGAAGATATTAAGGCAAGGCAACAAGAGGAAAGATGGGAAAAAATCGTTGATTTAAGGTACAACAGCTGGTATAAAATGGTGAAGAGGCAGGGGGAACCAGAGTACCTTCAAAAGATTGAAAAGGAGAGCAAATGGAATAGAGTGATAAGATTCAGAATGGGAGAGGGTGTTAGAGCATGTAGGTACTGGATGAATGATGAAGAGAATGTGTGCAGGGTATGTAAGTATGAGTAGGAAACGTGGGTGCATGTTTTAGAGAGGTGTACAGGTGACGAAGGGGGAGGGGAGAGTATAGAAGAGAGAATGAAATGGATTCTGAATGAAAATGGTCAGGGAGAGGAATGGATGAAGAAGCTGGAAGAGCTGAGAGAGAGCTGGTTCCACAGGGTAGGAAAAAGCCAAAAAATGACTCCTAAAGAAGGAGAATTACGAAGTAGAGTTGCGGTTTAGAGTCAAATTATGAGATGGATAATAGTAAGAGGAAACAGAAGCCCAGGGCAAATTCGCAAGGGTTTAGAAATAAGAATAGTAATGTAAGACAATTTGTATAAAATAGCCAATAAGATAGTATAAGGCTTGTTTGTAAGAATACATGTAATGGTTATGTAAAGACTCTCAAACCCGTAAAAGGGAGAGAGTATAAACAAATAAAGAAGAATCAACCTCCAAACAAAGAAGATCAATTTTCAACCAAATAGATTACTTTTCTACTAAACGATGAATTTTAAATACAAAAAGACGAATTTTCTATAAAAAAAAAAGAAAGTTCGAAAAAAGTTAATTTTCAACTAAGAAAGATGAAATTTCAACCGAATAGTTGACTTTTCACTCGAAAAATGTATTTTCGATCAAATATTTGAATTTTCAGGCCAAAAGACAATTCCTTTAGAAGACACTTTAATTTTCAACCAAATAATAGAATTTTTAACCAAAAGAGATGAATTCAACCAAAAAGATTTTTCGAACAAATAATTTAATTTTCTACAAAAAATAGAATTTTCAACCCAAAAAGACCAACTATAAAAAAACTGTTGAATTTTCAAGCCTAAAAATGTATTCTCAACCAAAAAGATGAATTTTCCACAAAATATTTGAATTCTCAACTCGAAAATATTACTCTCAAAAAACATTCAATTTTCAACCAATAATGAAATAGTTAAATTTTCAGTTCAACAAATTATTTTGTAACCAAGACAAAAGGAATTTTTAACGACAAGCGTAAAGTGTCAGCCCATAAAATTAATTTCTAATAAAACAGTTCAAATTTCAACCAATCAGTCTAATTTTAAATTGAATAATTAAATTTTCAACTAAACACTAGAACTTTCAAACAAAAGAGATGAATTCGGCACTAAAAATAAAATAGTAGACTTTTTAAATGGAAAGAATTAACTTTAAATAAAAAAGAAAATTTTCCTACTAAAAGACGATTTTTCAAAGTTGTTCATTATCACGAACAAATATATTTGTCTGAACAATTTATTATTATTGTTAATATTATTATCTTTAAACAATGCTAAAAATTGTGGTTTTTCCTGAAAATTTCAATTTTTTGTTACCTTTTTAGTTGAAGTGAGTTGATAATTATTTAAGCTGAGAAAAAGTAATTGTTTAAACGAATTTTTTTTAATAATAACTATTCTCATTTATATTAATGCCAGATAGCTGCAGTTTTTCTCTCAAATTTTTATTTTTTTGCCCTCTTTTCACTTAGTATGGTAATAATTATTGCAAGTTAATAAAAATAGTTGTTTAAACAATTTATATTCGCTTATAACTACCTACTCTTGAATAATTACTAGAAAATTGATGTTTTTTCTGAAATTTTGAACTTTGCCTTGGCTTTTGAGTAATTTAACAATAATAAATAAACAATAGAGAGAATCATTCTTCAAACAATATCTTTATTTTCCTTAGATATATTTTTCTGAAAAAAACAGATTTTTGAAATATTCTTCGAATTTTCTATATTGGTCATTGTGAATTTTCCCTGAAGTAGTAACTAAGAGACTTCTTCTTAAAATTAAAATTAATATTTATTATTTGTTTTTAGATTAAAAGTCACAGGAAAGCTGAAAATTCCAGAAAAACCCGCAACTATCTAGCGTCATTATGTAAATGAAGATAGTAATACAGAATAATAATAATTAATTATATTTGTTAAATATAATTAATTTTTACCACATTCAATAGAGCAAATGAACCTTTTAGCAAATAAAATTTAAATTCAGTATTTAAATTTTCAACCAGAAAGAGTAATTTTCCACAAGAAAAGACGAATTTTCAACAAAGTAGTTGAATTTTCAACAAAGCAGCTGAATGTCCCACTGAGAAGATACATTTTCAACCGAATAATAGAATTTTCAAATACAATGACAAATCTCTAACTGAAATATTATAATTTTCAATTAAAAATACATTTTCAACCAAAAGCAACGATTTTTCGATAAAATGGTTGAATTTTCAAACAAAGACATAAATCTGTGACTTGAAGAATGTATCTTCAACCAAAAATAGAATTTTTAACAAAGCATTTCAACTTTCTGCTAAATAGTTCAATTTTTAACTATTGATAATGAATTTTCAATTAAAAATGGAATAGCTACATTTTGAGATAAAAGAATTGATTTTTCTGCAAAAAAGCAAACGAATTTCCAAGAAAATAGTTGCTTTCTTATTTTAAAAGTGTATTTTCAATAAAAAAACAAAAATTTTGAACAAAATTGTCAAGTTTTTAATAAAGAGATCAATTTTCAACTTAAATAATGTACCGAAAAAGGCCAATCTTCAACAAAATTGATGAATAGTTAAATAGTTAAATTTTCAACTAAGTATTTGAATTTATTACCAAAAACACAAAATTTTAGCTGAGAAATTTATAATAAAAAATGGAATAGTTAAATTTTCAGTAAAAAAATTAATTTTCATCGAAAAAATGAATTCTTAAGCAAGAAGATTAGTTTTTTTCCTTTAAAGACGAATTTTTCATAAATGACTTGAAGTTTAAACTTTAAAATATCATTTTCACCAGAAATAATTGAATATTTAACTGGAAAATATAAATTTTGGATAAAAAATGGATTTATTAAAATCAGAGTTGAAAAAACTAAGTTAAAAAAATTAATTTTCAAGAAATTAGTTAAATTCACAACAGTAAGATTTCCAACCAATTACGGATAACCAACCAATTGGTCCAGCGGTACAGTATATAAAACAGACTTATGGGAGTGATATTTGAAAAATAATTATTTATCTGTCTTCTATAGCTAATTGTGAAGACAAATGTTGAGTATCAACTTGATTCACCTAATATTGAAGATTCTTAATAAAATGTACAAGAACGTCTTTTTTTCTCAAGGAAAATACGTGTTACATTTCATGGGGCTTGCGCCAATTCTAAATATCATTTTTACTTTTTCTTTTTTGTGTGATTTATTTTCGTGCGGATTGGAACAAATTTCCGGGTGTTATTCATAAAAATTCGAAACAAAATTTTTGTTTAACCGTAACATACAGTGGTATGTGAGACCTCAGGATGTTAGTGCAAACATTATTTCTGTTGAATTATTGCCTTGATTCAACTGAAAAGATTATAATAAGTTGAAAAATTCGAAAAAACGCGACTTTTCAACTCTATTAAAAGAGAAAACTAAAAACAATAATATATTGTTCGACTAATTTATATAAACATCTAGTTGTCAGCAAAAAGTATTATTTGATGTATAAGAAACAATTTGTATTCAAAACCCGTAAAAAAAAACATAATTAGCGTCAAAAACTCGTAAAACCTAATTTTTCACTTATGGGGATTTTTTGGTACAGTATATAAAACAGACTTATGGGAGTGAAATGTGAAAAATAATTATTTATCTGTATTCTATAGCTAATTATGAAGAGTAATGTTGAGTTTCAAATCGATTGAGCTAATATTGAGGAATCTGAATAAAATTTACAAAATCGTCTTTTTTCTTATGGAAAATACGTGCTAAACTTCATGGGGCTTGCGCCACTTCTAAATATTATTTTTTTTCAATGGATCCATTTTTGTGTGGATTCGAACAAATTTCCGGGCGTTATTCATGAAAATTCGAAAAAAATGTCTGTTATTATTTGTTAATTGTACAATTTTAAAATTTTATGATTCAGTGAAATTGAATTTCATAATTTAAAAAATTCTGACATTTATAATTCGGTATTTTTACTTCTCATCAATTTATGTATTAGGTATTCATTTTCTCGGTATTTTTTGGTTGGTCCCTGGATCCATTTTGTTACAAAAGTCCAAATTTTAACAGAAGTTCGTGATACATCTAAATTATTATTCAAAACTTTTCAAGAAGGAAGAATAATATCGGGATTTTGAACAATTTGGACTTTTATAGAACAATAGGAATAATTTTGGATAAGATATGAAGGCACAGTTACTAAATATGTACATTTTAAGGACTCATACAACAACGAATCAGTTTTCAGTAATTTAAATAAACTCTTTGATTATTGTCCTAATTATATTTTCCCTAATTTTTGGAAGAAAAGTAGATTATTAAAAATTTGGATTTAAAAATTTACGACTTGGCGCCACGAAAATAAGCGGCTTTCACAGTGCCTCTACAGGTATGTGGCCCTAAAACTGAAATGATAGCTATATATATTATATATATATATATATATATATATATATATATATGCAACGACCACAAACTTGCCTGGAGCGCCAACTACCGGTATGTGGCCCTACTAATCCCTTGCCGCATCTAGGTACTAATATCTTTGG